>CM074998.1:16592683-16620921 GCA_037576825.1 Pangasius krempfi
ACTCAAATTCAATACAGTAGTGTCGCAATACACTGTGTGTGTGTGTGTGTGTGTGTGTGTGTGTGTGTGTGTGTGTGTGTGTGTGTGTGTGTGTGTGTGGGGGGGGAGGGGAGCAGCACAGACTGCATGGCATTAACATCCCAGCTCTTTCCATCCCCACGGCAACCGCCGCCTCTCGCCATCGATCACAGATGGGTCAGGGAGGGGTCAGAGAGAGAGAGAGAGAGATGGTGTGTGTGAGTGTGTGTGTGTGTGTGTGTGTGTGTGTGTGTGTGTGTGTGTGTGTGTAGGAGTGAGAAAGGTCAGCGTGCCGTGTTAATCTCTGGCTGTTAAAAACAAAGCGTCAATAATGAGGTTTACACCGAGGCCTGCCCTCCAGCCTGATCATCGATCCCACTGCAACACACACACACACACACACACACACACACACACACACACACACACACACTCTTCATGGCTAGGATTTCTATGTATGACTGTGCAGCAGTTTTCCAGTAAGTCACTGCGCTCGCTCTCTCTCTCTCTCTCTCTCTCTCTCTCTCTGTCTCGCAGGTTTAATGGTTAACTGGTAAGAGTTAATCATTATAGTGGATTTTTATTGGAATAGTGTGTCTGTCGTCTCTCTCTCTCTCTCTCTCTCTCTCTCTCTTTCTCTCTCTTTCAGATGTTCCTAGAGTTGTGAAAGGTTTCTGCAACACCCTTCTGAAAAGGTTTTCAGGTTATTCAATAAGTTGAGTAAGTGTTGAGTTTCTGAAAAGATTTTGTGAATTTCTGAAAAAAAAAGGCTCATGAGTTCCTGGAAAAGTTCCCGAGTTCTCCTCAAATGTTCCTTAGTTTCCAAAAAAAATAAAAATAAAAAAATACCATGGTTCCTGGGTTAGGGATTCCAGATTTTCTGATTAAAAAAGAGTTCCTGAAACAGTACCATTCTGTCATCGTTTTAAATCTTCCCCCAACCCCCGGGGTGTTAAATGCTCTCTCTGCTCTGTTCAGGATTTTCTGGGGAAAAAAGGTTCCAGGTTTTCTCAGGGCGGAAAAAAAAAAAACTTGGAGGTTCTTATAGGGTTCCTGAGAAGGTTGCTTGGTCCATGAGCTCATAAAAAAGGTTTCTTGGAAAAAAGTTCTAAAAAAAATATAATATCAGGGTTCCTGACAGCGCCTTGCTTAGATACTATTAAAGGTTCCCAATTCTCTAAAAAAAAAAAATAAAAAAACAACTGGGGTTCCTTATAGCGCTCCTGAAAAGCCTGATTTGTACCAGAATTCCTGAAAATGTTCCTGAGTTTCTGGAGGGTATAGTTCTTTAAAAGGTTCCTAGGTTCATGTAAAGGTTCCTGATTTTCTGAAAAAGACTGGGTTCCTGTTTCTGGAGTAAAAGTCCCTGAAAACCTGAAAAGGTTCCTGAAAAAACTCGATTGTTATAGAGTTCTTGAATAGGTTCCTTGGTTCCAGTGTTGCTAAAATAGTTCCTGATTTTCTGGGTGGGGGGGGAAGGGTTCCTAATAGTGTTCCTGACAAGGTTCCTTAAATAGGTCCTGAGTTTCTGAATAAAAACAGACTCGGATGCCTCTCTCTCTCTCTCTCTCTCTCTCTTACTCTCTCTCTCTCTCATGGAAGTGCATCAATATGCACAGCTGAGACAGTGTGAGCTGTTTACGCAGCACACAGCCATCTATTTACAGAGAGAGAGAGAGAGAGAGAGAGAGAGAGAGAGAGTGTGTGTGTGTGTGTGTGTATTTGTGACCAAGTGTGTTTGGTTTTTCAGAAGAAAGTCAAGAAAGTGTGTGCTGAGGGAGGGAGAGAGAGAGCGCGCAAAAGAGCAGGAGTAATTCTTCAGAGAGTGAGGACGAGAATTTTCACTTTTGTGTGTGTGTGTGTGTGTGTGTGTGTGTGTGTGTGTGTGTGTGTGTGTGTGTGAGATTGATTGTGCGCTTCGCAAAGCTTTCAGCTGAGACTGCCTCCATTAAACAGGGCCGCCTTCCGCCAATTAGACAGCGAGAGAGCGAGAGAGCGAGCGAGAGAGAGAGCGAGCGAGAGAGCGCGAGAGAGCGAGCGAGAGAGAGAGAGAGAGAGAGAGAGAGAGAGGAGGTAGGGGGTCGAGGTTCAGCAGTTGGCTGCTGCTTTCGCAGAACAAAATTACAGATCAATTAAAGGAGTGTGAGAGTGTGAGTGAGTGTGTGTGCGTGTAATGAGTGTTTCTCACAAAATGCACTCGAACATCCTGCTGTGAAGCTGTGAACACCATCTCACTCTCATTCTCTCTCTCTCTCTCTCACACACACACACACACACACACACACACACACACACAGAGAGAGAGAGAGAGAGAGAGAGAGAGAGAGAGAGAGAGCAGCGTCTAGCTCTAGAGTCTGTTAAAATCATGGCTGTGTCCTAAATGAAGTACCACACACTTCATCACTCACTCACCGAGTGTTGGGCTTCGTCCCAAACCGTACGCTAAAGTACTGACTGTACATCATCTCTAAAAACCTTCTGACCTCTGTTGTGTGAGGTCACATGACATTGTTGCTAGGCAACAGAGTATAAGCCGGCTAAGGTCTGAGTCTAATAACTTAGCTAGCTGGCACTTTAATAGAGTGTGGAAATGAGACAGAGCCGTCAGGAATATCAGCATTTACATATGACGCGATGATTACGCTTAGCATCAACCGCTAGCTACAATGCCTAGGGTTTTGCCATATTATGGAAATTCACAATTGCGTTACAACATCGTGAACTTGCGATCTATTAGAAAATCATAACTATGGGTTGGGTTGTTCATGTGGAATTTTGGAAACTAAGTGGCACTGCTAGCTACAGCAGTTCCCAAGAAGCCTGAACGATACCTCAGTGTGTTTAGTTTTTACGCTTATACGTTTTGCGTAGGAGTTCCGCATCGGAGTATGCTGCCACGAGTTATCACTTAAAAATCTACCAAAAGTGCAATCCCCCGATCGACATGTGACTCTAGAATGATTGACAGTTTTGAACCTTTCCAATATTAACTGACAGTCTGGAAGCCCCGCCCCCTTCCTCTCCGTCTCACGTTAGTCGTATCTCGTGTTGATTTTCCTGCCTGAGACGGAAACGTTCTTGCTTTCTGTCACGTAAACGGAGGATGTTTTGAGGTGATTAATGTGAAATAAAATCGATCAGCGTATTTCACGTAGCTAACGTTTTAGTCCCGTATATAGCTAACATCGGTTAAGGTCATGTCTTAGGGTTACTGCTGAAAATAGTCAAAAATGGGAATTTTTCAGCTACTCTAACGTGTTATCATTTTAACGGTAATGATGTTTGCTGTAAAACCTCGTATATACGCGTGAAAGGACTAGTTTATGTTTTATATATAAAAGTATATATTTATGTATAACACATGAATAAGGACGTACTATTCCGTAGAACGCTGTCTGAAATATCTGTAGATTTTCATGACCTTTCACCCTTGTGCACGTGACAATTTTCTGAGGGTTTGGTTCGATTACAAAGCACATCATTAGAGCGTAGTGCTGTAACGAATGCTGCACTGCTACAGCTCACCCATGAATGCGCACACACACACACACACACACACACACACACACACACACACACACTGCGCTGCTGTAGCCGCTCTACAAATGGCTTTAATTAGCTCCCGATAATCATCCGTCACTTCAAGGCGCAACACACAACGCACTACGTCTTCACTTTTACACACACACACACACACACACACACACACACACACACACACACACACACAGGTTGTGCAGTACCATCGTAAACCCTACAGAATGTTACGCAGCTGTAACGGGTACCACATTTTCATTAGTGTTTTATCTGTCTGGCATCTATCTATCTATCTATCCATTTCCCTATCTATCTATCTATCTATCCATTTCCCTATCTATCTATCTATCTATCCATCCATCTATCTATCTATCTATCTATCTATCTATCTATCTATCCGTGCGTCCATCCATCCATCTTAAAATCGTAAAAATATATATATTTTTTTAGGAGAAACTGGAATAATTCTTATAAAATCTCAGTTTTGTATTCATTTGGTCTATTATTGCTGTTAATTTGTTAAAAGGTTCATGAATTAAGATTTCATCCTTTTCTGTTTTATGGACCGTCACATCCTGGGAGCTAAAGGTCCGTGTGTGTGTGTGTGTGTGTGTGTGTGTGTGTGTGAGAGAGACGGAGCAGCGCTCTGCACAAACGGTCGATACATACGTGTCAGCCCGTGAAATATGAGATGAGCAGGAAGTAACGCTCTAATGGAGGTGGAGAAGCGAGAGAGAGAGAGAGAGAGAGAGAGAGAGAGAGAGAGAACTTTTAGGCTAATAAGCGTGAGTAGGTGTGCTTTTCCAGAAGAAACATGAGATCAAAGTGGTTCAGGCACGAAAGAAAGGAGAAAAAAGAAAGTAAGTAAAGACGGAAAAGGAAAGAGAAAGAACATATAGAGAAAACGGAAAGAGAGAGAAATATTATGGATGAAAAGAAAGGAAGAAGAGAAGAAAATTATTTTAAAACTATGGGGGGAAAAAAGATTTGTTTATTTCAACAATAATAACAACGAAGAAAACATATAACTTAAAAACAATAACATTGTCAAGGGTACGTTTTAGAAAATAAATCCAAATGCTGAAAAAAAGGTCGAGGAATGAAATAAAGACACATTCAGCGTTTTTTATTTTTTAATTTTTTTTTATTTTAATGATTTGCAGATTCCTCGCAGGATGAATCCCAGACCACTTAATTCTACATGCCAGGATAATAATCATGTTAATTACAACTGATATTTGCGTGTTATTTTCACACACACACACTCGATAAAATGCTAAGTTGAAAAGGTGTGTTGAGCTGCCAGAGAGCAATGCATCATGGGAAAGCCGGTGTCTCTGTCAGAGCGCTAAGAGATAACGACAACGCAGGCTCTCGTTCTTTCGCTCATATTTCATCCCGCGCTCCGAAAACCTGTCTTATCTCTCTGCCGTGCGCTTGCGTCAGTCTGTCTGATCCTGAGAGAGAGAGTGTGTGTGTGTGTGTGTGTGTGTGTGTGTGTGTGTGTGTGTGTGTGTGTGTGTGTGGGGTAGCGGGCACTGGGACAGCATTAAAGACTGTCAGTGCGTCTC
Source organism: Pangasius krempfi (assembly GCA_037576825.1). NCBI lineage: Eukaryota > Metazoa > Chordata > Actinopteri > Siluriformes > Pangasiidae > Pangasius > Pangasius krempfi. The sequence goes on from CM074998.1 coordinate 16,597,810, forward strand.
AGAGACTGTGCCAATCTCTCTCTCTCTCTCTCTCTCTCTCACACACACACTCACACTGTCTCACACACACACAGAAAATAGACGCATGCAGCCACACCAACAAAAATATCAGACAAATGGGCAAAGCACGCACACACACACTCACACTCACACACTCTCTCTCTCTCTCTACACTTTTATAGGCTTCTTTGTTGTGTAGCAGTGCAGCGACTTGCATGTTAAAAACATAACGTCCAATAAAACGTCTCGATTTCACAAACTTAATAACAGAATGAATAGAATCATCTTACTTACATGCCATCATTTCATTTAGCTAACGTTCTACTGTCCAACCCCCAGACCAACACGCTACCATTACACGACTGTTGCCATGGTTACGTCTCAGGCAGTGTCCCCGTCACAGTCCATTCGTTTTTATTATTTATGTTCAGCAACGCGATAACAAAGCGTGAAAAATAAGGCCACGCCTAAAATGTTAATAATTGTTGTTGTCATGGTTACACCGCAATAAAAGACAAAATAGCAAGAGGACTGGTTTATAACAGTGATTTAACATTTTAGACAACATAAGACCTAATAACACACAGCTGCTAGCCAATCTGGAACCAATAAAGAAGTAATGTACGAGTGATCATTTTTAATCGTACTGAAATCTGAAAAGAAAAAAAAAAAGTTACGCAAATGAAAGAATGTGGCTGTTTGCACCCGTTGATCAGAAGAGTGAGACTTGGGTAACAGTTACTGCATTAACCTTCTAGTGTACTTACGGAAGGACAGGAGGAGTTTCTGAGGCATGCATTCGTTAAGTGACGCTGCTAGACGACGTCCGTTGTAATGACGTTCGAATTGGTACAGGATAAGCGATGTCTGTATAAATCATACTAGTGTCTTTTTACAGTGTACACACTGTCTCCTCACCAGAAGTATTACTACAAACGGATTGTTTCGTGCTTTAGTATAAGTGCTTTTTGAAGGGGGTGTGGCTTATCATTAATAGGTCACATGACCATGACATGTATGTAGTCCGTAGCTGTGCTAGGAACTTATTCACTTAGCTTTTAAACGGCCTTTTAAACATGACGTCGTTTGGTAAACAGTGTAAACAGCAAGACTGTTCTTCTACTTTTCTACCTTAGTTAAGCGTTAAATAAATATTTATCCCTTTTTTAAAAAAAATTTTAGTTTTCACACCCCTTATATAGAGTTAACTGACGAGATTTCTCTCTAGATGCGTGTTTTCACTCTCGTCATGATTGCCATCTCTTACGTTCTCAGCGACGCATTCCTCATGCTCTTTGCAGATATCTTCCCTCCATCCCTTTCATCTTTCGCTTTCCGCTGTCTCACTTTATCTCCCTCTCTCGCTCTCTCTCTCGTGTTTAACCCACCTTCTTCCTCCCTCTCACACACACTCTGCTTTATTCTTTCTCTTCACGTTCTCTGCGTGGAAAATTGCTTCATTTAAATGAATGTTTCAGAGATAAAAGTAGACACAGAGGTGCAGAGACGTGCCGAGTCTCAATACACACCGTCAGGTATTGCTGCACTTGTGGGGACCGGATCTGCCAACTGATTTGTGAGGACTTGGATTTTACAGTCCCGTTTTGCATTCATTATCTCACTCACACACACACGCGCACACACACACAGGTATTGCTGTACACGTGGGGACCAGTATTAGGCAGTACTACTTCTATAAGTAGCTAAGACGCGAGTCACATGTCCCAGTAGTACGACTTGGTAGTAATGTTTTTTTTTTTTACTATTTTTATTTGTAGCATTATCTAGACATACCATAAATTTAACCACACATCCTGTTGGGATTGTTGTGCTTCCCATTTTAACTATAATGCTGAACTTTCATCACTGTAGTGTGAGTTTTGGTTGTGTAGCAGCAGGTACCATTATCCTTGGTGGGCGTGGCCTGTACAGCTGTTTAAGTTCCAGTAAGAAACAGCAGTAGCTGAAATGTACAGGATGCTGCATAATTTACACACATCAACATAGTACGTCTGGCTAAAGTTTTAAAAATGTTTTCGCATTCTATTATTTTAATGAAACGACAAGTAAGTTTTGGGGTTTTTTTCCCTTTTTTTTCCCTTTTTTTTTGTGCGGCAGACATCCTGTAGCTAACTCTAGGGATGAACAGAAATTGTGAGAGAAGAGAATTTTCTGTACGTCAAACATCCCGCACTGTGTGGAAAAAGTCGTAATGTTTCAAAAAAGTGAGGATGACCTGTATAGATTTTTACATTTCTTACAGCTTAGGTTGTAGGCAAAGATAGCTAACTCCGCCCCTTTTTTGACATCTGGCTTTTCATATGAATGGAGTTGTGAGAATTTTTTTTTTAAATGTGTAAGCATGAGACCATGTTGTATCAGAAGCTGGTGTTATAATGCATCGTTCATTTGTTAAAGCAAAATGAAGCTGCTGCTTGTTTAAGTTGTTGCTACGTATCGCAGGGTTACTTGTTGCACGTGCAGTAAGCGAGATCTGTGCTACATGTTTATACTTGAAGCAACCAATCAATCAACTTATTAAAATTTCAACTGGTATTTAGCATCCGGCGTCAACACTCATTAATCAGGTGACGATACGTTCGATGCGTGAGGCGTCACGCGTCATCGATAATCGACTCCGAGTTCGGTACAATCGCCAGGAATCGATGTGAGCTACCACGAGCAGAAGGTCGGCTGCTCACAGCCTGCTCGAGCTCTGCGTTTTTTTTTTTGTTTTTTTTTTTCCCCAGCAGTTCATCTCTCCCACCCCTCTCCCTCCCTCTCTCTCTCCCTCTCTCTCTCTCTCTCTCTCTCTCTGTCTCTGTAAGATGAAAGAGGCGCCCGGCGGAATTCCATTTGCGGTGCGCTTTTAAATAGCTGCGGCGGCACGCTCGCGAGAGGGAGCCTGATGAAAAGAACGAACGAGAGAGAGAGAGAGAGAGAGAGAGATTTTCAAATGTCAAAATTTTCCCCCCGTTAAATTTTTTTTTTTTTTTTACATTTTTTTTTGTTCAACAAAAGAAAGCAAAAACAAATTTCACGTACATGAACGATGAATTTTGTAGGAATATACAAATCTTTTTAAAAAGAAAATACACTAACTATTAATTCTCATCTCATATTAATAAAGCAGAGGGAGAGAGAGAATTAAAGGAAGCATCCCAAAGACAATGGAGCGAACATCAAACGGCCGTGCGGCATGGTGAGTGTCTCTCTCTCTCTCTCTCACACACACACACACACACACACACACACACACACACACACACACACTCCGGCAGACGGTTGCCTCAGCGCAGCCTTGGCCGGCACATTAATGCTTTATGAGCGTGTAGCTATGCTCGCGAATGAAACCAGAGTCGTTTTCCGTGACACGACTCCAAGGCTGTGAAGATCTTCAGTCGCCGGATAAAGAAGGAAAGCTGATCGTAGCTGGTTGTAGCTAATCGCACGAATGTAAATTGTCACTACAAACAATTAAACAAACTATTAAAAGTTTCCAACAGTCGCACCAAGTGACCTAGTTACGTTGCTAAATACTTTGTAGTTTGCGTCACCAGCGAGTTCAGTCACAACCTTTATATAAACATGACAAATAAATATTTATATTCACAACATCTCCCTGAAGTGGGAATACAGAAGCCTGCCGGGGTCCTGCGGTGTTTCCTGTTGATGTTGGATCGTGTTTCCAGACATTTTTTGGTCAGCTGAACCTCTTCAAACTAAATTCTTAATCTTGATGTTTTCCTAGGCTTAGCATTACGTGAAAGTGAATATATAAATAAATAAATAAATAAATTATAGCATGTTACTTTTCACTTTGTGAAAAAAATATTAGTTTTAACTTATAAAAAATATATTTTATATTTAATTTAACGTGATGTTGACGTTTCCGTCAGTCTCGCAAAGCAGCTTCCGACTTCACGCGCTTCGACACGAGTAGATAAATGACATTAGTGTTAAGTACAAAAGTAACAATCCACCCTTGCATTTGTACTAACAGTGATAACAGCTAGCTCGCTACGTTTACTACGCTAAGGTTACCACAAGAAGCTACTGCTAACAAAAATTACCAACGGATATTATTTCAAGCTAGCTAAAAGAACCACAGGAGGTTACGGCTAGCTAGGCGAAAATTTCCATATGATGGTACAGTACAGAAGTAACAATCCACTCTTCTACATTTAGGCTAGAACTTAGTTAAGTTTAGGCTACAACTTAGCTAGCAAGATAAAAGTACCACAAGAGATTATTGCTAACTAAAATTAGCAAATGAGGCTATTTATTTAGAAGACAATTTGCATACAGGATTTATTTTTCTGCTAGATAGATCAAATTTACTGCAAAAGGTCATTGCTAGATATAGCTAAAGTGATGACGTGACATGCTAGCTAGATGAAGCTACCACAGAATACTGCTAGTTAGCTAGCTTGCCAAACTGGAGTCTCCTGTTGTTGAAAGTCAGTCCCTCTTCTGATGTAATTTTTTTTTAATGGTAAAATTTTAATTCACACTTTAGAGGACCTGAACGCTAACGATAACGAGTCGCCTCGTCAGCTACTGTCGCAATGAATTATGGGTAATTTCGATTCGTTCTGACCAACCGACACGTCCTGGATATTCTGTCAGGATCTAGAACACATCCCTGAAGACCGTGTATCGACGAACCGTATGTTGTGGAGGAGTGAACTTGGTGATCTGGAGCCCCAGTGCATTGTGGGTCGGGGTCAGGGGCACTAGTCTAAGCGATTACCCTCCCGTTCTATGCTTCTGTTTTTGTGTACACACACACACACACACACACACACACACACACACACACACACGTCAATGGTTCAGTACCGCACTGTAGGGGGGTCCGTCTGGGGGATTCGTGGCCCCTGAGCCTCTGCCCTGTTTACTGACCTCACACACACACACACACACACACACACACACACACTCGCTCTCTCTCTCTCTCACACACACACACACACCCTTTTTTGTTAGCGCGGCGCCCCAGGTCTTTCCCTGCCCCAGCCGGCCTATATGGCCTTTCTCAGAGAGCGAGTGTGTGTGTGTGTGTGTGTGTGTGTGTGTAGCTCACGGCTTTGATCTGCAGCTGAAGGGCACTCACGGGCCACATCTCCAACTACGTGAGAGTCTGCAGCCCAGCTGGAACGACAGAGCGAGGGGGAGAGGGAGGGGGAATTCCTCCGCTGCTGTGGGAATTGGGACACGACCGCTCACGCTATTAATATATCGAGTGCTGTAGGCCCTGGAGAGAGAACAAGAGAGAGAGAGGGGGAGAGCAAGCGAGACGGAGGGAGGGAGTGATTGATTTTCACACCACCGCTAACATTTCCGCACATCGTCGATATAATCGATGGCCGTGATTAATGCCTCCGCCGCCACCACGCTAAATAGACCGAAATTTGTTTGCACGGAAACTTTCCCCTCTTTCCTGCATCACACTCTCAAATCTGCCGTCAGGAATTTGGATGGAATTGCAAATTAGTCATTTAAATTCTATTTAAGTATAAGTAAATTATTGTTTGTTTTTTTTTAAAAACAGCGCCCTCTGTGCCAGGTCAGCGAGTTACATCCCGTCTCTAGTGTCGACGCGAGCGAAAGATTTAACCCTGAACCCGCTCGGCTCGCACGGCCGCGAAACCTATTCTTCCTCTTCTAAGCTGTTTTGAATAAAAGCTAAAGGAATGTCATTTTTCATCAAATTCACACCACCACATGCCATATTTTCCCAGCAATAGAGATTTTAAGCATTGCCAGCTGGAGAGACAGCTACAACGACCCTGCGTTAACTCTGTAGCCTCAGAAATCAAAGTCACCAAGCAACAGTCGTATGCAGTGTTCAACAACTTGTGCAACATTTAAAAAAAAAAACAAAAAAAAAACAACGCTTTATGCTGCTAAGGATTGATCTTGAAGTTTTTACTGAGGAAATATGCAAAAATGGGAAATGTTTCTTCAACTGGACTGGGTTTATGAAAAATTCCCTGTGGTGTAAAGCTACACAACAGCACTGCAGGATTCTGGGTTCTGATTGGTCAGAAGGTGTTGATGAGTTTTCTAGAACAGAAGCCCTGACAGTAGTGCAGCTGCAAATCAAATGCGTTGGTTCTAATACGTTATCGTCTCTATAGTAACAGCTCATACGCAGGGACTCGTTACGGCGGACGCGCCACGTAATTTAACCTGATGATACAGAAAATGGAAGGAGTCTCCAGTGTCAGTTTCACATCTACAGGACGGAGAAGTTTACACTTGACGCTTTCTCCAATTTTTTTTCACTTTTTAACTGCGAGAGAGAAAAAGAGAGAGGCGATGACCGTTTATAGCTCCTACATCGCAAGTTGTTTAGGCGACGTTCCACAACATTAAATGTAACTATAAACAGTTAAAAAAATCTAACCTTCTTTAATAAATGAGAAGTTGTAATCGCTGAGAAGAGGAATGAAACACTTCGGGACGTGGTGTTGGGGGAAAAATAAGGTCAACCTCTGCTTCTTCGCACCACTCAGCATTTTACTGTAACAGAAACAGTTGTTTATTTCTTAAACTTGCTAAAAAATGTAAAATTTATTCTGTAAAAATGTAAAATGGCCTCAGGTTTATTTCCGGTCTCTCTCATGGCAGGAAACGGTTGCCATGGTTTCCCAGATTGCGATAGTTTGGTTACACAAATATCCATTAAACATCTGCAAACTTACATAATGTCCATTTTTTTTTTAAACAGAGTTCATGCATGTTCTTAGAAACCCTCCGTCACGGTTTACGTAGTCAGACTCACTGCCTCGAAAAACAGTACGCTAATGAAGCTGTGACTCATGACGCTAACCCGAGATCAGTCTGCTAATCATGTGGCCAGAAGTCACCTGCTGCTCACTAAGCTAAGCAAAACGCTGCAGGTTTGATCAAAAACTACGTTAGCATTCTTTGGAATTAGCACACAAGTTGCTGAGGTATGAATTATGCAAGTCATGCTGGTGTTACTCAGTGATTTATAAGATATTTTAATAGGAAAAAAAAATGTAGCTAGCGTTACAACAAGAAGCTCCCATCGGTGCTCGTTAGCTAAACGTAAAAAGCTAGCTAGCTAACAGCTTCATTAAATTAGGTAGGAACTATATCTAGCTATATAGTGTTACATTATTACAATTAATAAATAAATAACGTAAGGTATCAAATTGGAGAAAAGACTTCTGTTATAGAACGGAAACATCAGCTCCAGAACCCAGCTAGCTCAACTCGCTAACTTCAAGAACCTCACGAGTGTTTCTGTCAGGAGGACCGTCACGGTCACCACGCCTCTTATCCGTGTGTGTCATCTCCACGCTTCACTGACTGGCTCCGGATTCGGAAACAGATTCTCTGATTGATTATGTGGGAAAAAAAAAAAACTGCAGTCGTTCCCCGAGAGAGAGAGAGAGAGAGAGAGAGAGAGAGAGAGAGAGAGAGGGAGAGGGGGAGGGGGAGAGCGAGGGCGAGGGATTTGGCTCTTTATCTCTCCGCCGCTCTGCTTCGCCAGTAAGCAGGATTAATGTGGCTGTCTGAGCGGGAGCCAGGTACACACACACACACACACACACACACACACACACACACACGCAGGCAGGCAGGCAGGCAGACACATGCACCCATACACACATGCCAAAGGCTGACACACACACAGACCAACCATGCACACACAAAAACCACAGATACAACCCCTATTCTCGGTCCTGTACACACACACACACACACACACACACACACACACACACACGATGACGATGTAGGAAACACCTGTTTCTCAGGGGGGAAAAAAATGCACACAACGCCACTTCCATCACTGGGTGTGTCCTCGCACATGAATAAAAAAAAGGTTTAATTGAATTTCACAGCTGAGGAAATGTGTGAATTCAGTACCGCGGAGTCATAACGGATTTAAGAACTAACTGCTCTTCAATTTTTTTTAAATTAAATGTCGATTTGTAAAATCTGTAACGCATTTTTATTTTTTTTGGTCATTTCCTCGTGGCGTACGAATCGCCGTCACATGCTCATGACCTTTTTTTTCCGTAAAGGTTCATCTCACTTTTCGAGTTTTAGCATTTTACTGTGTAGCTCTGATAGTTTGTAGCCACCACTCGTACAATGGTATTGTTTTAGCCCCGCCCACTAATCTCTGTGCAGCTCCGCCTCTTCAGCGATGTGCAGAAACCGCTCGGCCCCACCCCTTCACCTGTTTACTGCATCCGCTTGACTCCACCTCTACAGCTATCTGGGGCTGCACTATATATCGAAATTATCTAAATTTCACAAATGAAAATGCAGATCGCTTGCGCTAACGGAATGATTTTAACACTTCAAGAAGTTACATGTCGTCTCATTTTTAGGTCGACGCAGATCTTTCTTCAAAAGAACATGCATGTTGGTTATGTTATTTTTTAATTTTTAAATATATAAATTTAAATTGATTTTACACACTTATAGCATTTTCGTACAGCATATCGCATTTTTGTTCAATATCGTGCCCTACAGCTATCGGTGTCCACTTGGCCCCACCCCTCTCGTCATCTTCAGCGACCGTTTGGCCCCGCCCCTTCCTTGCTTTGCAGCAGTCCAGTTGGCCCCGCCCCCAACTTACAGTTATAAGATGCTTTAGCCGAAACCCTCAAGTCATAACTTTGAGCTTCGCAGTGTTCCTACTGATTTGTCGATATAGCGTGAAAACCATAAATGCGTAAATTAGACTGAAATTTGACGACAGTATTTACGAATCACTGATGCAGGTTTACGAATCATTATGAATTTGCGTACGATAACTTTCGAGAGTAAGATAACTCCACGAAGATGTCAGTTATCACGTAGTTACACTACATCACCGTCATGCAGTAACGGAGTGATGACGTCATGCCACGTGACAAACTTCTTTGATCTTTTATACGTGCGCATTTCTCGTAACCCCTCCCCCAACCCCATTCTGCCACCTCACGCACAGCCAATCACCTCAAAGCGTTATTTAGCATCAGTTCCAGACATTTCTCGTCAGTCCTGAAGAGAGAGAGAGAGAGAGACAGGAAATAAGTAGACATTTTATGAAAAATAGTCCAGCTATTAAAGACAAGCGCACGTGTGTGTGTGTGTGTGTGTGTGTGTGTGTGTGTGTGTGTGTGTGTGTGTGTGAGAGAGAGTGTGTGAGAGAGAGAGCGCGAGCGCTAAACGGTCTTGTACATGGCCTCTATCAATACTCTTCCAGCCCCAGTCTGGTATGGATTAGATAACCATCCTCCCTCACCATCTCTCTCTCTCTCTCTCTCTTTCTCTCTCTCTCTCTCTCATTCCATCGATCATCACCCTTCAGAGCTCTGAGCGGCAGAAACTGCGGCCTGTCGAGAGATTTTATCGTCACAGCTCACCGGATTTCTTATAGCAGAATTAGCACAGCCAGTGTGCAGAGACTTATCTCATGTAGCGTAACGCAAGAAAGTTTACATTTATTCAGCAGCACAACAATGCTAAAGGACACACACACACACACACACACCCCACTTCTCTGTTCATGACACACACACACACACACACACACACCACTTCTCTGTTCATGACACACACACACACACACACACACACACACACACACACACACACAAGCGTACAAAAAATTTAATGAAAATTATTCTGAAGAAAAAAAAATCTCTCTCTACCTGTTGTCATTTTCTCTTCCTCTCTTTGTCTTTCTGTTTCTCTTTCTCTCTCTCTCTCTTGCTCTTTCTTCCTTTCTTCGTCCACTCCCTCTCACTATCTGGCTGTCTCTCTTCATCTCTCTCTCTCGTTCTCTCAGTCTGTCTCTCGCTCCATCTCTTCCTCTGTTTCGTGTCTTTCTCGGTCTCTCTCTCTCTCTTTGTCCTTTCTCCCTCTATTTCTCTTGGTCTCTCTCTGACTCACTCTTTCTCTCCTTCCTTTCTGTCTGTCTCCCTCTATTTGTTTGGCTTTCTCTGTCTATCTCTCTGTCTCTCCCACCCTCTCTTTCTGTCTCTTTTTCTCTCTCAAGCTTTTTTGTCCTCTTTTTCCTGTCTGTATTTTCTGTCTCTGTCCCACTATTTCTTTGTCTTTCACGGTCTCTCGCTTTCTCTCTCTCAATCACTCTCCCTCTTTCTGTTTGTCTTTCATGCTTTTTGTGTGCCTGTCTTTCTTACACTCTTTCTCTCCTGCTATTTTCTGTCCATCTCCCTCTATTTTTGTCGCGCGCGCTCTCTCTCTCTCTCTCTCTCTCTCTCTCTCTCATTAACGTGTTGGAGTGTTTTGGTGTTTCGCAGGCAGCTGGAATTTCATCTCCTCCTGCTGCCTTTATCACGCACACTCGCGCGCGCCTGCGTTTATTACGCACCTCTAATCGCTTTCTCGCAGGTAACCGAACACTGCGCCGCCCGAAAGGCCACTTCAACACACACACACACACACACACACACACACACACACACACACACGGAGACACTCATACGTGCGTCACAGCCTCACATACTTTCACATGCACACCCACATGTACATACACACACAGACTCACCAAATTATACACGGAGGATTTTTACCCGTGTGTGTGTGTGTGTGGAAGGAGGAGGAGAGGGAGGGGGGGATGCCGGTTGAGTGATAGAAGAAAGGCAGACGGTCGCAGCGAGCATGAGAGCGAACGGAAAACAGAGAGAAGCGGAGCGCGAGAACTGATCGGAGTACGACAGAACCGCAGCTCCTCCTACTGTTCACCAGTGGGACTGCAACACATCTGCCTCGCTCGCACTCCTTCTCTCTCTCTCTCTCTCACACTCACACACACACACACACACACACACACACACACACACCCCGTCTTTCTCTGTATATCTGTCACACGCGCGAGCACAGTCGGGTCTGCGTGCTGCGATAACACGACACAGAGGGGGCGCGCACACGTACACACATGCCCACATGCGCGCGCGCACACACACGTACACACATGCCCACATGCGCGCACACACACACACGTACACACACAATATCCAAGTACATGATTTTGGGTAAAATAGTAAAAGCCCTGCAGCACAAACTGGTAGTGAAGATTTATTTTTAATTTTCCTGACTGGTTACTGAGTCATCAGTTGACCAATTAAACCTAACTTCTATTTAAAAATGTTCAAATTACGCAGTAACATTTTATTTACGCTCTTGTGGAAACAACAAGACAGCAGGGATGTTACATTTTTACATTTGGAATTATATATAGCAAGGACCACGGGACTTATTATTACTGATATTTAAAAAAAATCTATAATAGAGCTATAAAAGATTATACGCATCGTATATCGTATATAATGACATTTGTAAGGATTAATACATCCTTTTATAGTAACATTAATGTTGTGGAATGTGTGTGAAAGGGGTGAGTTCCTGTTGTCGCTTACGTTACAGCAGCTATAAACAGTCGATCCCTCACCAGCATCTCTTTATTCTCTCTCTAGACGGTAATAAGACTAAAATAAACAAAAAAAACCACACAGATTGTTGTGTTACCGAGAAACCGCAAAGAAGCGTAAACTCCTCCGTCCCGAAGACGTCGGAAAAACGTCAAGTTACAGCTTTTACCTCTAACTGTTACAAAGCGCCGACACTAGAGACTCCTTCCTTAAATGTTTGCTTACTTTAAGAAAATTTCACCATATCAAAGTGTTTGTTTTTTTTTGTCCGCTTGTGTAGTGTGTCCACTGTACAAGTCCCGGTCAACACCTTCTGACCAATCAGAACCCGGATTTCAGCAGCGCTGTGGTGTAGAGATCTGGAATTTAGGGTATAGCTTACCTTTAAAAAAAAAAAAAAAAAAACATCGATTTTCAAGAGCTTTACAACCTCAGAACAAAAACCCTGGCACTAATCTAGAGCAGACGGAGTTAAACAGCGGTTAACGGTTTTATACACAGGCGCAGTGAACGCACATCGGTCGAGCGGAGAATAAATGAGCAGGAGTCTCAGCGTGGAGCTCGAGCAGCTGATCGAACCCTCGCCTCCTCGATCGATAAGCGTCTCTCTCCATCTCTCTGCCTTCCTCTCACAAACCTCCCTCACTCCTCCTTCAGTCTCTCTCTCTCTCTCTCCATCTCTCCATCTCCTGTTCACTCTCAGTATCCACCATCATGCTTCTGTCTCATTATAAAGCACTGAAAAAGGAATAAAACGCTGTGTTGTGCTGAAGGTGTTGTAGATGTAGATGATGTAGATGAGTTCCTGTTACCACACGCGAGCTGATTATTTTCCCGAACTTTATTCCTCTTATACAGCAGCGGTTTGTCGAAAGAAAAATACATTGTATATTTTATCTGCCTGTAGTTACCTTTAATGTTGCAGAATATCCGGAAAACAAGTTAGTTCCTGTTGTCGCTTACGTTATAGCAGCTACAAAATGCAGTTAACCAAGAAAGCAGAAGGAAGCGTAAACTCCTCTCTCCTGAAGACGTCAGAAAACTTAAAGTTACAGCTTTATCTCTGACTGTGACGAAGCGCTGACACTGGAGACTCCTTCCTTAAATTTTAGATAAACATCCCTTCACAGAAAACGTCACCAAAACAACGATTACGCACGTTATTTTTTTTTTTTTAAACACCGTTACGTGGAGCCAAAAAAATTAAATTGCAAATAAGAAATTTATTTATCAACCTGTAGCAGCTGCGATAAACAAAACACATGCAACAGACGCACGCAGGGTGACGCTGCGATATTAGCATTCTGAAAATGTCTTTTTTTCAGAATTATTATATTTCTTCACCTTGGAGTTGTATACAAACTGCCAGCAACAGAGCAGTGTTCAAGTTTAAAAAAAAAAAAAAAAAAAAAAAAAAAAAAGGGGGTTTTATAAATAATAATACATTTGATTATTAGGTAACAAATTTACAATAAAATTAAATCTAAAAAAATATTTTTATATAAATAAATAATATAGATATTATTAATATAAATATATAATATAAAAATATTTTTGATAAATAAAAATGTTACAATTAAATAATTTATTTATACAAATATTTTTCTATTATATATTAATGAATTAATAAAAAGACATCACAGTGAAAAGCGTATAAAAAGCGTCAATATTTAATTCGGAGCCGATTGAACGGACCGGGAGTCGTGTGATCTCAGGGTTCGACTCGGTTATCAATCTGGAAGATCGGACAGAAGAGCGTTGCGGAAGTCTAGTCAGGAGAAAAGAGAAACGCACGTCTCAGCGTTATAGCTGCAGAGGCAGTAAGCGCGGGGGACGGGGACGGGGACGGACAGTGTTCTGTGGAAAAGTGCCATTTCAGTGATATTACGGATGTGCAGCGCAGCCGAAAGGAAAAAGTCGGGTCAAAGGCACAGTGTTTATCTCCAGTTCTGTCTCTGCTGGTTTCTTTTCATCAACCTGATCTCATTAAACATGGCCGTCGCTAGCGGCGTGACAAGCCTAGAGAACGAGGCTCATAAATCTCCAACAGGATGTCTGAATAAATTGAGTGTCCATAAAATCTAGCTGCAGGCAGCGAGTAAGGGGGCCAAGCACTATTTGGCCCCACTCCTTAGTGACGGAGGAAGACCAGAAGCCACTGGGACACGCTACTGATGAGATGTATGCAATCTGAAAGCAAAACGTAAAGCTTTTACTGAGATATTGCCTCACTTCCTGTTATCACTAGCCCTCCCAAGCTGCAAAACCATGTTTGTTAACGTTAGGTCACGTTACATAACATATGTAACAAGTTTGGTGTCAATACATAAGTAATGCCAAGATGTGCCATCACTTCCTGTTTGGTGACTGCCATCAAATTCCTGTGTGTGTTATGGACAAACCTTCCCGCATATCTAAAATCATAAATCTGAGAAACAGGCGTTGTGGTGATAATTGGACAAAATTTTGTAGGAGAAAAAAGGAAAAAAAACAAAAAAAACCAAACAGTTTTTAAAATACAAATTGGCTCTGCAAGTTCCAGGCTTAGAGTGATTCAAAAGTTATGAGCAGTTTTATTAATTTGCGAATTATAGCACCTCCTAGAGGTGAATTTAGAGGAAAAAAAACATTTTTGACGACCCTTCGGTTGTCGTGTCATGATGCTGCTTTCCAAATTTGGTGATAATTGAACAAAATTTGTAAGAAAAGAAGGGAAAAAGTGTTTTTGAAAATCCACCTGGCGGAAATTAACATCTCGGTATCCGTTGAACTCGAACCCCAGTGAATCAGAGGAAAGTGGAGTCACGTTTCTACGACATTGTGCTGAAGAGTCACTGTTGCAGACTTGCACTAGAGTACGTTGCGGTTCGCTAATTTGATTGGACAAGCGACGTTCCAAGAGCGTTTGTATTTAGTAGCACAGCACTGCGACATGTTTCACTGTATCACTCCACGTCTGTGTTCATTACATCAGATTCCAATTCTGACAATAGTCCGTTAAACTGAAATGGTTATTACACCCACTACAGGCTGTCAGTCAGTCTGGGCGTTGGCATGGCAACATGCCGTGCTATAGCAAAAATAAAATATTTGGCCAGGTTGTGTGTAAAATGCCAGGTACTGGATAGTAATTTCTTGTTTATGGAACCGTTGTATAAAAGCAGCATCACACTCGCAGTTGTTCTGTACTGAATATCGGCACAACAGCACGACTGCGAGTACGACGCTGCTCCGCTTTGACCTACTGGTGGCGCTAGAGAGCTTGGCTGGTGTACATCAAACTGCCGTGTAGGTGGCGAGACTGTGGGGCGTTCAGTAGGCTGCGAAGTACGCATTAGAAGAAGAAAACATGGTGCCTACCTTCGGTGCTTGGCCCCCTAATTAAAGTGATTTGGGGACAAAACGAATCTTTTTTTCCAGGATTTCTTTCTTTCTTTGCTTTTCACGAGCAGTTTGTATAAATGTGATCAATTCTGTCTTTCTCTCCGATTCTGTCTGCCTCTGACAGTCTCTCTTTCCAGTTCTCCCTCTAATCCTGTCTCTTTTGGCCTGCCGAGCTGCCGTGCTGTGAACAGACAGACACATAAACAATCCGCAGGACACTGTGTGTGTGTGTGTGTGTGTGTGTGTGTGTGTGTGTGTCCAGGAATTCTGATTGCACCATTAAATCCTTTCCTTTCTATAAAGATTATACTGCTGTGTAATGTGTGTGTGTTGCTGGTGGCTGACTGTGCAACACACCTGAACAAACGTTCCCGACATCCAGATGCTCCTGATGACACGTCACACACAGACTGTGTGTGTGTTGTAGTGTGTTTAATCTTTCTTCAGGATGTGTGCGCGTACGTGATTTTTTCATGCTCATAAGAGCTTTAAAGTGTGTGTGTGTGTGTGTGTGTGTGTGTGTTAGTGTTGTCCTTTATTGTTCAGTCATTTAAGGACAACCTTGAGTGGTTGTCATGCTTACCACTTGCTACAAACACACACACACACACACACTATCCGAGAGCTGCTGGGTGAGCTCCCTTCAACCCACGTGAAATCTTCAGAGAGACTGCGCTTACTTGTGTGTCTTTAATGTTATTTCAGGAAGTGTGTGATTGTGTGATTGTAGCGTGCTTTCAAGTGTGTGCTTGTGTGAGTGAGAACAATAACGACTAACACTGACACACAGTCACAAACACAGTCATTTAAGGACAACCTTGAGTAGCTGCCACACACACACACACACACACACACACACACACACACACACACACACACAGTCTGTCTTTCTCTGAAGGATCCACGTGGGTTAAAGGGATCTCACTCAGCAGCTCTGTGTGTGTGTGTGTGTGTGTGTGTGTGTGTGTGTGTGTGTGTGTGTGTGTGCGCGCACACGTTTTTATATCTTGGCTGGGACCAAATGTCCCCACAAGCATAGCAATATCTGACATGTTTGACAGTGGGGACATTTGGCAGGTCCCCACAAGGAAGTCAGCAGGGGCAGAATGGAGTTTAGTTACTGAGGTTAAGGTTGGTGTTAGCTTTAGGTTTAGCCTAGCGTTAATTAGCTGCATTAATAATTAGGACCTCAGAAGGATAATAAGACGTGTGTGTGCGTGAGTGCGTGTGCGTGTGTGCGTGTGCGTGTGTGCGTGTGTGCGTGTGTGCGTGAGTGCGTGAGTGCGTGTGCGCTCCGCGTCGCGGCGCCGTGCTCGTTCATCACAGTTGGGTGACGTGAGATTCGGCGTGCGTTTCGGGCTGTTTGAGACGCGCGCGCTGGCGGGATGGTGATGAATGTTTAACGAGCTTTTGATCAGCGTGATCTGTGATCCTCAGCGCTGCAGGCGTTCCGGCTCCGCTCTCGCTCCGGCGCGTCTACGTGTTTCCTGCGGAACGGGAGAGGGGGAAAAAACGGCTGCACGTGGGGATGATTAGAACAAGGAGCATAATTAGATCAGACACCAGGATTTGTGTGTGCGCTTGCTCGGGAGGCGTCTGGTGTGTGTGTGTGTGTGTAAGAGAGAGAGAGAGAGAGAGAGAGAGAGAGAGAGGCGCTGTCAGCATATCTGCCTGGACTGGATTTTTCTTTTTTTTTCTGTGCAACCGTGAGCTTTCAGCGTGTGCATAAAAATGAGAGAGAGAGTGAGAGAGTGAGAGAGTGAATTTGACAGCAAAAGAAAGTGTGTGTGTGTGTGAGAGAGAGAGAGAGAGTGTGTGTGTGTGTTGCCTCACGGCACTCACACATTCTCTCTGTGTCTGTGTGCGTCGCTGTCCCACACGGTGTCCTCCTTGGACCAACAACTTGGCCAGGCTCCCAGACACACACACACACACACACACACACACACAGACAGAGCAGTGCCAGGCGGGGGCGGGACGTAACGTCAGCCGGCTGCACGAGCCCTCAGCGTGATTACGAAGTGATGCAAGCTCTCTGTTCACGTCACTAAGGCTGCATTTACATCGCCAAACGATCCAGATTGTTTTTCCACCAGCTTCTATCACGGATCAGAAAACGCCACGTACTTGTAAACAGCTCAGATCGGATTTTTTCGCACATGAGGATCTAAAGCTGATCTCTGATTTCTGCAGTGTGGCTAGTTACAGATGTAAACACCGATCGTTTCTTACGTATACGTAAACAGATGGCAAAATGTCGGAACTGTGCGTTAAGACTCGGGAAGTAAAAGCAACGTACGCATCGCAACTTCAAACCAAAATGATTTTCAGAACTTGATGGACTTTTTGTTGTTGTTGTTGTTGTTGTTTATTAAGTGTAGCTGATCTAGGATAGTTGTTACGGAGGGAGGGGCCAGAAAGAAGTGAGCTAACAACACACACGTGTCTCACTATCCTTCTGAGGACCTTCCACTGACATATTTATTAATGCAGCTAATTAATGCTAGGCTAAACCTCAACACTGTGAGACATTTGGTCCCCATAAAGATAGAAAAACACACACACTGGCTATGGGTTTCTCAGCATGCCTGTCTCACTCAATACTAGTTAATTAGAAACAGCACATGGGGAATACACACACACACACACACACACACACACACACAGTGAGAGTGTGTGTGAAGCCTAGTTTATGGCTAGACGCGCACATTTCTTAAAAAAATAAACTGTATAGCGTTTATCTCCGCTGAAAATACTTCAAGTCTTTACAAACAGCTTAATTTAAAAAAGAACAAGGCCTCCGTGTCGTAATGAGAGACGGAGTGACGTCATTATTCCCAGAGCATCTCTGGGAATGATCAGTAAATCAAATGCACGTGTGTGTGTGTGGAAAAGTTACGCCATATTTTAACCCCTGCTGATATATATCCCGTCTGAATGGACGTGCTGGTAAGGATTGCGTTATTTCAGACACTCCTGGAGGCGCTCGCTCTTTTCGGGAAACGGGTTTAAAAACGCAAAACGGTCAAATAGAGACGGCGCGTAAAAGGACGAGTCAGAGAAACGATTATCGCGTTGCTTAAGGCAAGTACATGCTACCTACGTGTCATGGTCATGTGACCTACTAATGTTCAAGCGCAACTTGCGTGGCCGCGCCCCCACCGCAAACTCAAACCCATCAGTGTGTTAAAATGAGGTGTGTGTATTACGCATGGACGATGTAATGGTGATGTAATGGAAGACTAATCCTGGCCGAATAGCGCCATAGAGAGCTCAGATAGCATGCTGTCCTGTCACATCTCGCACGGAAGAAAGTGTGTGCGCATGTGCACCTCCGTCTCACCTCCACACACTGCACCTCACCAGCCAGCGCCAACCTCAGAGCCTGAGCGCCGCCCCTAACTCCGCCTCCACCCGCTGCTCACCTGCGAGTTAAAATCACGCCATCGTTTCATGCCCTATGCTATTACGCTACCAATTACGCTGTGTTTCTTTTCTTATGTCATTTGTATGACACTGTATACAGTTACACACACACACAATACACACACAATACACAACAAGGGCCGAGCAGATGTCGCGGAGTCCAGACCGGCTGCACTGTCGAGACCGAAACTGAAAAGGATTAAATAGTTGCGTGTCGTTGATCAGGGCTCAGCACAGTCATCTGTTTAAAAACAAAACAAAAAGGAATGGCTTCATTAATAAATCAAATCCGAGCTGGCGAGGTGTTCGTGTGAGTGAGAAGAACTCGGTCTAAGTGTGGATGTAAAGGGAAAAGCTCTGTTTCATCACCATCCGAGGGAAAATGACATGAATATGCAAATAAATAATGGATGAATAATAAATAAATAAATATGTAAACACATAAAGAAGATTTCCAGTGGAGTTTTGTTTGCATCAAAAGCGTGCGAGAAAAACATGATGAGGATGATAAATTATGGATATGATGGGATCTGAGCGCTACACACTCACAAAACAGTTCTGGCTGGCTCGGTGTGTGTGTGTGTGTGTGTGTGTGTGTGTGTGTGTGTGTGTGTGTGTGTGTGAGAGAGAGAGAGAGAGAGCGATGCAGGGAGTATTGAGGCAAAAAAACAACGCTAACTTTACTACGTTACTCAACTAGCATATGTTTTTACTATTTCAGTGACGTGAAGAAATTTGGTGTGTCTCACTAGTGGTTACCACACACACACACACACACACACACACACACACACACACACACACGTCTACACCCACACTGAAGTGCTTATTTAGGCCATGGATCTGATCACATTTTATTTGATTTATTTAGGTGATCGCTGCAGACTGGAGCCGCGGCGGCATATCGGTGCGTAAAACCTAACGAAGCGCTCCGATACCAGGAACTAACGCACGAGGCGGAGGTGAGGAACACTACCATTTTCAAAAAGAATTCATGGCTGTGTACCAAACCACACACTGCACACCATGTAGTGTCCCTAAATAGTAATAAGGAGTAATAAGTGCACCGCTTGTGCCATATTGATTTTTCACTCACGATTTAATATAAATATAATAGAATACATCATATGAACTGATAGCGAAATAAGACCCGAGCGTTTCCCAAGTCTTTAGGTTTATTAACGAGATTAATGAGTACATTTAACCTTACGACGTGTGTGTGTGTGTGTGTGTGTGTGTGTGTGTGTGTGTGTGAGAGAGAGTGTGTGTGTGTGAGTAATTTCTGCAGAGTTGACGTTAGTCTGTTATCCATAGCTAATCACAGAGCACCATGACCTGCTACTTTGCACAGTCATGCAAATAAGAGTGTGTGTGTGTGTGTGTGTGTGTGTGTGTGTGTGTGTTTGTTTGCGTGCGCTATCTCTTGTTGCCTTTGCTACTGAATGATAAATGAGTGTTTTTGACTCCACTCTGGATTTAAAAGAGCAGCGGATAAGAATTAACCTTGTTTTCCCCACACACACACACACACACACACACACGTTATCTGCAGCGAGCTGAGAGAGGAGACAAAGGTGCTAATGTAGGCTGATCCTGGAGAGTGGGCATGTTTTAACAGCATGATGCACGCACACAGACGCGCACACACAGACGCACACACGCACACGCACACACACGCACAGACGCACACGCGCACACACACACACACACACACACGAATGCTGAAACTGTTCAACCCTCTCATCTCTTAACAGCGTGATTTACAGCGACGTGTAGCCCACTACGGTATTATTTCCGTCTTTCCTCCCAACTGCTCAGCGTTGTGTGCGTCAGTGAATCATTTATTCCACAGCGCTGCTGAATTCTGGACTCTGATTGGCCAGAAGGTGCTGATTAATTTTCTCTAACAGCAGCTCGGAGAGTAGTGTGCTGTTTTTAGTGCGTTATCGTTTCTATAGCAACAGCTCAGTCACAGGGACTTGTACAGCGGACGCTCCACAGAAACGGACGCTTCACTGATGAACGCAATTTAAACGATTTATTGAAATGGTTTATTAATATTAATAATTCACTTATGGAAGGAGTCTCCAGTGCCAGAGGGAAAGCAGTAGCTAAGTTTTCCGACATCTTCAGGACAGACGAGTTTACGCTTTTTGCGGTCTCTCGGTAACATGACGAGCTGCGCTGTTTGTTTATTTTGCCTTATTGACTTTAAGTGAAAGAGCGAGTGTTTGTAGCTGCTGTAACGTGCCTGAGAACAGGAATTAAAATTGTAATCGTTGTTGTAGAATAAGAGAAATAAAACAGTCAGAGACATGCTGTTATAGGAAAATAATCTGCACGGTGGTAACAGGGACTCCATAAAACCTCATAGTGTGTGTGTGTGTGTGTGTGTGCGCTTTAGATAGATAAACAAGCCTGTGAAAAACAGCTTAGCGAGCTAACTCCGACTCAGGACGGCTATTTAGCCAGCTAGCAGGGAATTTACTAAGTCTAATGACAGCGTGTAACATTACATGTGGACTTATTCTGATAACAGCCGTCTCTGGAAATGTCCCGTTTGTGCTACAGATAGCTATGAATTAGCCTGTAACGCTTTATCGTACGTTTCCAGCTGAAAAATAAACAGAATAAAGGTACAAAACATTCTCTTCATGGTTCCACCCCAGCAACGAGGAAAAGTACAGTTTGGTACCTTTTGTTTTTGGAGTGAGAGTGTACAGGTGCAGGCATGCCATTCTCCACACACACACACACACACACACACACACACACACACACACACACACACAGAGCACGATCTCCTACACTCGTCTGTCATCGTCACCCCTCATGCCGGTAAAACCACAACAAACACCCCTGCTGATGTCAGCGATTTCATCCGACGCTTCCAAAACAGATCAGTAACAGCATCTACATCAGCAAAAAGTACCGAGCCACGACCCCCGCAATCGCATCCGAGCCAATAACCGAAATACGATATTGTTAAATATTACTGATGATCTTGAACCGGTTCGTTCTGCCTCATCACAGAGAGACGTTTCTGATGACATCACCAAGCAAGAGCCTGAGTGTTTGTTATCAAAGTCGTTTAAGTTCCATGTAACTAAACTTTGACCTCGCAAATTAATAAGAAAACAGAAGGGCGATGTGGTCTCCTTCCTGAGAGGAAAAAAACTATTAAAAAGGCCTGAACATCAAGTTGCCAAAACGTCTTGAAGGACACAGTTCAGGAACTCTCTTTGGCAAGAATGGTTCCATCTCCATTCAGCTGAACTGCAACCTTGCAAATCTGTGAAATGCGAGCCAATAGAAAACAAGAGGGCGGGGCTATGGTGTCTCCTCTGGTGCCACAGAGTTCCCAGAATGTCTTGAGGAACTAAACAGTTCTGTACGATCCTTAGCCACCACAGTTCCCTTTTCATTCAGCTGAACTTTGGGCTCGAGTGTTTGTGAAGTCTGAGCCAAAAGAAAACAAGAGGGTGGGGCTATGGCGTCAACTTTCTTAAAAAAAAAAAGAAAGGATGAAGAGTACGAAGTCCTGACCATCAAGGTTCCAGAAGTAAAAGGTTGAGGAAAAGGGTTCAGGTTCTCACATTTAACCAATCAGTGACTTTTAGTACAGTAAGCTCCGCCTTAATACTTCCTATTACTCAAAAACGTTCTCGAAACGAACTGTTGTTCCTGGAATCCTGGCTAAAGTTCTTGTTTTTTGTCGTTCTACAGAACCTTACAGAGGAGCTGGTGAGGAACCGGTGATGAGTACCGACACACCTTCACACCTCCTCCATGTCCCCATCATCAGCAGCCATTCTTCAGGGAAAGTTCTGGATACGTTTTCTTCCTGAACATCCCGATGTTCCTCTACACACACACGCGCACACACACACACACACACACACACACACACACACAAACTCTTCAGGACTTCACTCTGAGAAGATCAGAAGGTAAAACCTGGAAACTTTACATCTTAGAGATATTTTTAATGATTCTGATGGTGTTAGAAATCGTACAAATTCTGATGACCTTTGACCTCTGAACACACACACCACAAATAATATACAATTAAATACAACAATATATAATATTATTGTTAATATTTCTAGTAATATTAGTAGTATTCTTACTATTATTAATATAAGTAGTATTGTTGTTAAATTATCATCAGTAGTATTTGGCTTTGTTTGATATAATTTTTTTTTCTATTATTGTTGTTGTTGTTATTTTTGCTCCATTGGTAAAACCATCTTTATCTGTGATCAGTAAACACACACACTGTTCTTAGAGTCAGACTTAATGTAACTCTCCGGGTATTCACCTCCTAACAGCCAAGGACACACACACACAGACACACACACAGACAGAGACACAGAGACACACACACACACACACACACAGACAGAGACACACACAGACACACACACGCACACAGACAGAGACACACACACGCACACAGACACACAGACAGAGACACACAGACACACGCACACAGACAGAGACAGAGACACACATACACACGCACACAGACAGACAGACACGCGCACACAGACAGAGACACACTCACACAGACAGAGACACAGAGACACACATACACACAGACAGACACACTCACACAGACAGAGACACACACGCGCACGCACACACACAGACAGACACACAGACACACTCACACAGACAGAGACACACAGACACACTCACACAGACACACTCACACAGACACAGACACACAGACACACTCACACACTCACACAGACAGAGACACACAGACACACTCACACAGACAGAGACACACAGACACACTCACACAGACAGAGACACACAGACACACTCACACAGACAGAGACACACAGACACACTCACACAGACA
>CM074998.1:16646316-16685568 GCA_037576825.1 Pangasius krempfi
CGTGGCCTCTATGCCAGTCAGTCCCAGTAAAGGAGGCGTGGCCTCTATGCCAGTCAGTCCCAGTAAAGGAGGCGTGGTCTCCCATCGCTTGAAGCTAACACTTCTTTTCACTAGTATCAAACTGTTCAATCTGCGTGTTACTGAATTAGATCATAATTTTGCTTAAAATGTATTTCATTCATCAAAAATGTTGATCATGTCACAACGTGCATCGTTATTATCCATAACCGAGAGACACGCTCCCCTACAGGACCGACACTCTGTGAGGTGAAAAGTTTATAACAATTTGTTTAAGAAGTTTATTTCTATTTCTATTCCCATTAAGGGAGTATTCCCGCCTTGCGTCCAGCGTTCCGGGGATAGACTCCAGACCCATTCCCACACTGACCAGTATAAAGCACTTACTGGAAATGCATGAATATTTATTCTAGAAAAAGTCCCCATTACATAAGGCATTTAAGCAGCGAGGGCCTTCACAAAAAATCACTTCAAAAAATCCATGACTGCAGCACAATTTTTCCAAAGTGTGCAAGTGTTTTGACTCCGTTTCCAAGACTCTCCTTGTTCTACAGTACTTTCGGGAAGCTTCTAGCTCCTCCTTCCGCGTCTAGCTCAAGTTGGCAAGTAACAAATCCACCCTGACGGATCTAGACTGAACTGGTTCATTCAGTTGTTCACAAAGTAGACAATGTCCATCAAGCAGTATCTTATCTTTAAAAAAAAAAAAAAAAAAAAGAAGTCCACAGATCTGGTCTAGTGGAAACTACAGTGATACAGTTTTACACTCCCTCAGCCACTTCCCCTTGGCCTGATTAAAGGGGCCAGTTCCATTACCTTTGGTAGATCAAGGGATCAAGTCAGCATTGCTGGTGTAAGCGTTGGTTATGCTCACTATGATGAGACGTCAACGAGAGCAGGTTTGACAAACCTTTAGAACACAGGATGTATTACTATTTCCCACCAACGTCATTATAATTTCTGAAAATATTGCACAAACCGGTGTCTAGAGTAGACTTTTCAGATGCTGTTAGGTGAGAAACTTAGCACTGATTTTATAAACAAACCAATCTGAAATAAAATAAATGGTGTCCTTAAGCGCCCCTATCCGAAAAATGGGTTCCAACGTGAACTGTCGGAAGATAAATGAGCTGATTATGAGCTCTAACAGAAATGCAATTCGACTGATCGCTGCACTTCATTTGCACATTTCCAAAGAAAATTTAAATCAGGTTTCCATCGGCTCCTGTTTTGGTTAAATAGTCTGAAGTGGAGCAAGAAGATGGTGTAATTAATAACAACCAAACAAACAGTCAAGCTGCAGTAAAAACTGCAGTAAAAACTACACGCCGAGCCACAACGTCACACAACGTCACACAACGTCGAGCTACAATGTCACACACACCGAGCCACAACGTCACACATCTAGCCACAATGTCACACAACGTCGAGCTACAATGTCACACACACCGAGCCACAACGTCACACATCTAGCCACAATGTCCCACAACGCCGAGCCGCAACGTCCCACAACGCCGAGCCGCAACGTCCCACAACGCCGAGCCGCAACGTCCCACAACGCCGAGCCACAACGTCACACAACGCCGAGCCGCAACGTCACACAACGTCACGCATGCCGAGCCAAAACGTAGCCTGCTACAGCTGTAATTCTATAAAGAAGCATCCTGGATTATGTACTTATATAAAAACCATCTTGATGCAGAGCAAAACAAAAGTCCGCATTACACTAGTAGGAGCTGTATCATGTTATAAGCAGGAATATGAGCTCTGGTCAAATGCTTTTATGCAGAGAGAAGTTAATCAGTGTTACTTCCCTTCTGAGGTCAACACATTCAAGGGCAACAAAGCACAGTATTTACTTTCTGACAAGTCTGGACATAAAAACTGACCGACCCTTTCTAAAAACTGCAAGGGTAAAGAAATACAAAACAGGTACAGAACAGAAATAACAACAAGTGTACTTTAATACGACTTTTTAAATGCTTTAATTGACTGATGAGAACTTTTCACCTTCTGACGAACTCAAAAAAAAAAAAATCTCAGAAATGAGAAAAGAAGGTTGCTTCATCTCCATGAATCGAATCCTTGTGTCGAGGATTAACATGCATACGATTAACAGAACTGTAGGAACATTTAGAACAAATAATAGCTACAAACAAAGAAAACACTCAAGTGCTACATGAGCATAAAGACATAAAGTCAAACATAACAGTCACTCGCAAACCTGACGAGAGATTTTTTTTGGTCTTTTTCGACGAGACAGACGAAGATCCAGACACAAAACATCTCAGTGTGGGGTCTGAGGTTCGTCACTAGCTAACTGTCGAGTTAGCAAGTCATCTTTCCTTTTTTTTTTTTTTTTTCTTTTTAAGTACCAGCCAGAGATTCTCGACTTGTTGGCCCGAGAATAAAAAAGTGGCTTCTAATGAATGAAGCTTTGTGAAAGAACGTTTCTACTCTTGAATGAATAACGGCTAAATCCATTCAGCATTGTTTCGCGTGACTAAGCCGGGTCTCGTAAACAAAGTGGCCGTCTTTACTCAGGAAAAATTTTTTCCCCATCAATTTTTTTTTAAAAATCTAGTCAGGCCAAGGTTGGTTCTAAATTAGCCGGCTAACCTGATGAGCCAGATACAAAGAATGAGCCTTAGTGCATTGTATAGAGCACAAACTTTCTTTTGTTTGTCATAATAATAGTGTCGGTATGAATAAACTCAGGTAATGTCAATAAATCACATTAAATATTTACTTTTGTCTCAGGATTGTCTGAAATGCCGGGAAGGAGTACAATAGGGTCCAAAAATCTGAGTCTGCTTCCAGCAACTTGTGTTCCTTTACTTTATGTTATATAAAAAAAAAATTAAAAAAAAAGAACGTATTAATTATATTTCTGAAACAAGACTCCATTATTCACTAGTACAAAAAAAAAGTGTTATAGATTAAAAGGAATGAAAATTAAAAACGAACTAAAAGCGGATCTGTCTCGGTTTTACACAACGCATTCTTGAATAATAATAATAATAATAATAATAATAATAATAATAATAAGTATCAACTGAGTAAAATTTTCTACAACGTATACATTTTCGATTTTGGACCCTACGACAGGTGACCCC
Organism: Pangasius krempfi; assembly: GCA_037576825.1. Taxonomy (NCBI): domain Eukaryota; kingdom Metazoa; phylum Chordata; class Actinopteri; order Siluriformes; family Pangasiidae; genus Pangasius; species Pangasius krempfi. The sequence goes on from CM074998.1 coordinate 16,649,451, forward strand.
TCTCCTCCCGTCTCTTGGGCATTTCTAATTTTTGGTGATCGTCCTCACCATGAGGGTTACATGCACTTTGAATTAGGCCTGCCAGCTAGCCTAGGTGCTTGTTCAAGAAAACGTTAACGTACTAATGTAATCCATTTCCTCACTCCAATTTCCACCATTATTGTTATTATTACTGTAGGCACTGTTGACGTCACGGCCGGTGGCGTAACCGGCGTCATGACGATTCACGTCATCGGCGTCGTCGCTTCGACCGATATCGACGACTGCTGTCTCGACATCACGCTTCTTATTCTCGTCAGCTCCACCAGCGCTGTTAGGGCTTGTCGATGCGGTCTCGGCGCCGTCGCCTCCGTCGTCGCACTTCTCACTCTCACCACCTCCGTCTCCATGCTCGCCACCGTTATGGTTGGTCGAGATCGTCTCCACGTCCCCACCACCAGCACCATTAGCAACCGCTGATGGCATTTCGTCACCGCGGTTCTCATTCTCGTCATCTCTGTTAACGTTTGTCAACGTTTTCTCCCCATCACCGTGATTCTTGTCATGTCCAGCACCTTCCTTGTTATTATCAGGGCATTTAGCGTTATCCTTGCTACCGTTATCGGAATTAGTGTTCGAGTTTTTTAACACCTGCCGCTCCTCGTCGTTCTTTACGTCCCGGCTCGACCCACCTGAAGCATCGAGCGTGCCTTCCTCCTCCCGACTGGAAGTCTGCAACGCCATGCTACCTTCAAAGGAGCTCAGAGTTGGTCTTCCATGTATTCCCAGTATCCTCCTAATGGTGGACTGGTGGACGCAGATGTTCGACGAGGCGAGCGTGGCCTGAAGGTCCTTCGAAGTCGTGCAGGGGTTCTTCATGACCTCACGGATTATTTCCCGCCTCGCTCTCGGAGAGATTTTGGAAGGCCGGCCGCTCCTGGGTAGTGTCACGACCGTCCCGAACCTTTTCCATTTCCGCAGGATGGCTCTGATGGTTGTCTTGGGGAGTCCTATGGCTTTGGAAATCAGTTTGTAGCCTTTTCCGGACTCATGAGCTTCGACCACTTTTCTGCGGACGTCTTCGGAAATTTCTTTGGAGCGTGGCATTGCGTTTCGACGCGATACGTTTCCGAACTTCCTCAGACAGTCCAAACCAGACCAATAAAATTCCACCTCTTGATCTTTACCGTGTAGATAAAGCAGACAATCCGGCTACTTTTTACAGCAACCAGCGACTCTTCAGACACTGAGGAGGCAGAATCGACCTTTTGGAACAGCCATGAGCTGCTCACTCAAGCTGCATCATGTCCTGAGTGTAAGGGAATACAGAACGAGGGCGTTCCCTCCAACTGTCAATCAACTGCCTTCGTGGCTTTTAATGGAACAGTACCGTCCTGAAAAACAAAAACAAAACAATAAAGGAAACTTAGTTGAGTTGAAACTTGGGACAACACCAATGTATGACTGCTGGATATATCGCTAATGTGCAGCATCCAGAAACAAAGCATTAGCCTCAAAAACACAAGCGAATCCTCTTTAGTCAACAGTGGTTACGTAACTACATTAGTAGCTAGCTGAACAACTGGTCCAGATCTTTCTGTCATAATCGAAACAGGAAACTGAGTGTCCAGTAATTAATTAAATATACATCCAAATAAATTAGGGGAACAAGTACTGTTGAGTACCAACTATCTTTTTTTTTTTTTATTAACATCTTTTTTTTTTTAATTAACATCTTTTTTTGCATTTTTTTCCCCCTTTTAGGTCACATTCTGCAAATAATATCGCTAGCTTCATATTATCTGCTTTATTTAATTACAAAATTATTAGCAACTCACTGCCTACAGCTTTATTTCAGAATTTAAAGGAGAAAAAAAAAAAAAATCGACCGTGAAAGATTTGAATATCATAGTGGTGCAGTGGGATTTAGCCACTGCGGCATCTCTACCTAGTGAGCGATGCAGCGGCGCTTTAGTCCTTTAGTCTTTCCAGTTCTCTCACCTCCTCAATCTGCTCAAACAGATTCAACTTTCACAGTAACACCGCCGTCAACTCCGTCGCATTTGTCATCTTGCAGATCTCTAACCGACCGGGCCGAGTTGCATCCTGGGACTTTGAGTCCAGCAACTGATTTTTCACTGATATGATGTGAGTGAGAAAAGAAGCTCTTGCTCATTTGTTTTTAGGAGCTAACCACCATGACCTGAGTCTATTTATGAGACCTTTGACCTTTTTGTCTCCTATTAATAGTAACAGTCATCATATACTCCATTTAAAAGCATAGATTTAAGAGAAGGCCACTGATTGGACGTTGGTGACTACCGAGGAACCAATCAGAGTCAAGCTTTGCATGAAGATAAGCAAGACATATGAAAGTCATGTTTACGGGTGACATTTATACTTTTTCCCCTCGTAAATAATCATGTTTGTTAAAAATAAGCTGACAAAATGGCGGAAATTCTAGACAAATGTTTTGTGACTAGAAAGGAGTCTTAGTTCTGACACTGTTTAGTTCTGACTCTGTTTAGTTCTGAGGTCCTATACAGTGACACTGTGCTTATATTAAGGCTGATATAAAGCTTATGTAATGTGGTCTACAATCTAGAAGTCCAGACAGATGAGCGATGTGATAAAAACACTGAATGACTGTAAACAGATCATTCCTGCACCCATAAATCCAATATAACTCAATATATCTCAGGCTTCATGACACTTATTACAGGTTCACCAAGCTGTTATAAAACTGCACAGTCTACATTTCACTGTTCATTATTCTTATCATGGAAGGTCAAAGGTGAATGATCCTCCTGTCTGTTAAACACCTGGTTCAGCAGCTTATCACCTAGACCTTGATTCATCTGAATCAGATGTTCTGGAGAAACAAACACATAAAAACACAAATAACTCAGCCATCTTGGATAACGTAGAGCTCTTGAAGGGTAGAAAATAACAATAATGGTTCATGTATAGTGTCTTCAGTGTAAGAAAAAAAAATCCACGAGGCATTAATTATATTTCATTTTCCTGAGGTAATATAATTACACTGGACATTCATACACAAACTGCACGCTAGCTTTGCTACCTGGCTAGCTAGCTAGCTAAGTAACGTTTAATAACTCATGTCTGTTTACTTCCGGGATTCTCTTAACATAAGCTTACCTTCAGCTTTAAAACCTCGGCTTCAGATTCTGGGATTTAATTTGTGGTAAATGTGTTAAATTCTGGTTATACCGGTCGCACCAAAACCGAACAATAAAGCTTGCTAATCTACCCTGTGTGCTAGCGCCAAAACTGATAACCAGCTCCAATCTGTACAGGCGCCTGCGTGGACGTCAAGGATGCGTTCAAGATGCGCAGACTGTAAACATTTCTGCGAAAATGCGCCAAGTTTCAACTCGCAGGTTGCTTTATTCATAGGTCTGTTTCACGTCAAACAACGGACACGTATCCGTATCTGTTCTGAATGACATATTTATAACTTTAACGTAGTTGATTTCTGCTTTTCCTTTTTGTATACGTACTTCGTTCTGCGCAGATTCTGCGCAGATACGGCGCAACTCAGGTGAAACGTCTAGTAATGGGAGCATTAGGTGATCCTGGGGAGCGATTTCTGATTAGTAGCATCGTTCTCAAGCTCTAAATCATTTCTGATCAATGCTGATGAGTGATGAGTATTTACAAATGTGTCCATTTCATCCATTTTTCTTTCTTTTCTTTTTATCCTCTAAATGTACAATATCCCGTTCCCACCCAGGTCGTGAACAGTCACTGGACCATGTGGAGGTCCATCATAATTCTGTCCCTTGTGCCAACATGACCCAAAGTTGATGGCCACCATTGGGTCAGTTTTGTCCATCAGGCCACCAATTATAATGGCTACCACTTTCAGACACCTTTAAATCCATCTTGGCCCTATGCTGGCACAGTGTCGTATGGGGAGGGCCAATATAGAGTCATTCAAAACAGACATTGGGCCAACATCAGTCTGATACCTGGGCACTGACTAGCGACCGATGTAGCAAACTAACTTTGGCCAGAAGTCTTATTCTGAATGTCTATGTTTGTTCTCCTTATACAGTGCTGTGCCAACACTGGGTCAGCATTAGTTTGCTATCTACACTGTGTCTGGCTGATTTTGGCCCAACACCTGGAAAGTGAATTTTGCTGAAAGTCTGCTGGCCCTGTAATCAAATTGTTGGCCCAGTGTTGGCGAGCTGAGCGTGAAGGTGGCCCAATGGACCAAAATACAACGAGCCAACACTACGACCCAACGTTAGGTGCCAGGGTCAAAAGAATTCCAGCCACCTTTATAAATCCACCTTAGCCACGTCGCTCCAATGTCAGTTTGCTACTTGATTAGATCTCCCTGGTCAAACCAACCCTGGAGGGTGAACGTCAGGGGTGCCATTATATATTTAGGACTCCCAGACAGGGTGATGTCCTTCTACTCCAGGCATATTTCATTCTCCTGGACAATATTTGTTCTCTATGGTTTAATCAGCGATCTTGGAATCGTCTCCACCTCCCTGCCACCCCTGGTAAAGGCTAACAATTATTCACTGTCACATATATCCAGAGTCTGTCACGGTCACGGTTGTGACTTCCCTGCACACACACACACACACACACACACACACACACACACACACACACACACACACACACACACACACCTACTTAACCTGGCCAGGAACTAATGATAGATCAAGAAAATCATCAAACGGTGCCTGACCATCATCCTGACACCAGTTTCTTGTCACGTCACCTGTTGGGCATTTAAGATGGTTTTTATGTCGTGATTTCTGTGATCTTTTTAAGATTATTATTCATCAAACTGTACGAGATCTCAAATTCCATAATCGTTATAATGTGTGTTCTCCGTGTCAGATTATACAGTGAGGATCTTCTAACGATAGAGCTGTGACTAAAGAAAATCCCTACGCTCTGCTTACGTCATCCAGAAATCAGGCTCGCGTAAACACGGTTCCTCAAAGTGAGTTTGTAATAAAGTAATAAGGAGAGTTTCTCTGAGACTTTAATCAGGCCTTTCTGACAGCGCCAGAACTTTGTCTTCGGTTGTGTTTGGTCGCAGTGGCACCACATCGGCCACAGAAATGTCACGTTATATGTTCAAAGACCACCGAGCTCAACTTACGACCATACTATTTAATGATCTTTGTCTGGGGCAGCAAATTCTGGTCATCAATCACACACCGTAAAGCGATGATAGATGATTAGATGATGCCTATAGTTTTTAGATGTTTTATCACATCTTCAGGCATGTGTGATGGTGTTCAGAAACCAAAACAGCTTTGCAGATTTCTATAAACAGGATTTCATCAGCCACTGCAAGAACCGGCCTTACATCAGTGTGTGTGTGTGTGTGTGTGTGTGTGTGTGTGTGTGTGTTTATGTGTTTGTTATTCCACTGTGCCTGAAGGCTGAAGGCTCTCCTCCATAATTGCAAGCTGTAAAAAAAAAAAAAAAAAAGAAAAAAAAAACCGCTTAAAACAAAATATCGGCTTCTTTACATACAAAAGGCAAATGTTGAGGGTGCAGCGCGTGCCAGCTCCGAAGAGTTATGTTGATCCTAGGAATTATGCAAATGAGCCTTATTAAAATTGCAAATATTTGCAAATAATCAGGGGAGGTGGGATGATGAATGCGCGCTCGCCGCGGAGACAAAAAAGAAGAAAAAAAAAGAAAGAAAGACAGAAAAAAAAAGCAGCCCCGCGCTTTCCTCCTCTCGCGCGCCGCTAAAAGCCTCTCCGGTTTCGGCGTCACGAATGATCGCAGATGTAATTTGTCGCCGCGTATTAAAGAGCGCGAGCGTCCCGAATCCGTCTCGCGCGAGCGCCTCGGTTAATTTGCTTTTCAACGAGATTAGAGCGCGTCCGCGGCGCCGCCTCGCGTGCAGTTACGCGGCCACAAGCCGACAGCGGGGTTTCCTACACCGGCGCTTCCGGATCATCCGCCGCAGCACATCCCGGTGTGACACACACACACACACACACACACGCATCAGCTCAGCACAGCTCATCAACACACCCGGTGCGTCCGTTCGTGTTAGTGTTAGCGTGTGCGGAAGCGTCTACGCGTTATTACACACGTGACCAAACATTTTCCACATCATGTGAACGTGATAACGTGAGGAGACAGACATGTTGTGGGACATCGTGTGAAAAAGGGATTATTTTTAGTGTGTGAGAAAATGACATCTGAGAATGAAAACACGTGGGAAAGAAAGACTCGTGTGGGGAAAAAATCACGTGAAAAATAAACACATGCACTACATGTGCAAAAAATAATAATAATAATAATGTGAGAAAAATTATTTATGTGTAAATAAAATCACGTGGCCAAAAAAAAAAAAAAAAACACACTACATGTAAAAACAGTAGCGTGTGAAAATAAATAAATCGTGTGTAAAAAAAAAAAAAAGTAATTAAAACACGTGCATTATTTACATGTTAGTTTTCTGGAGTTTATCTAAAGAGGCTTTGTGTTTAAAAACTTTTCAAATTTTACTAAAAAGTAGATTTCTTTCTTTTTTTTTTCTTTCTTTCTTTCAAGTGAAGTCTAGCCAGATGACAAATCCATCACCATCTTCCCAGCTACTGCCTTCAGCTCCACTCACAGTCTCTCTCATTTCCATATACGGACTCAAAGACACGCCCACAGTTGACGGATTGGACGCAAGCATTTGCGCGTGCATAAAACTAACCTCAGATAAAACTCTGACATGCTCATGATGTGCTCTGTGCTGAATTATGTTCAAAATGTTTACAGTTTTGAGATCAATCACTGAAATAATACATGATGCATAGTTGTTATTTTAAATTAGTAACACTAGCTTAACTACGCTGTAGCTACATTCATGATGGATGTCGCTTCTTCAACAAGAAAAACGTAAAAAGTTGTTCTCAGAAACAATTAGCTGTAACTCCCTTCAGTCGTTTATCTCATGTCGTCTGAAAAACACACATAAACCGCGTAAATTAAACCTGTTAAACTATTAAAGTATCGGTGCGACGGCCTTCCGAGTGGCGCCAAGAGGTGGGAGGAGCATACTCTCTCTCGACCTGTCAATCACAGAGACATTAGCTGATCGTGATTGTTTGTGAGTGCATGTATGCGGAAGAGGGTAGATAGCACTCTTCTCTGGGATGCAGCGTGAATAGAAGCAGGTGGCCGGGATCACGTGCTTCGGAGGAAAGGTGTTAGCCTTCACGCTGCCGGCTGGTAGCTACTGCGCGAAGGTGAAGAGGCAGCTAGTGGGTGGGAATTGGACAATTACCAAATTGGGGGAAAATGGGGTAAAAATGGGGCAAAATAATTCGGGAAAAAAAAGTGTTCATGCTATTATCTAACTAGTCAAATGTAGTTTAATTCCGTTGACGCAACGTTAGCGAAGGTTTCACTTAAAGTCTGGCGCCCAGCGTTGGGCCAACAACGGCACTGAGGTCTACGCTGTCAGGGCTGCGATGTCACTGCTCCTTCGCCAGTGCTGGCACAGCGTGGTACAGCGAGGGCCAACGCCAGTCTGGGTAACGTTCACACATAAATAAATCAAACTTTAAATCATTCATCGACATTGACATCAGCGATTTTCATTGCAGGGCAACAGCTCGAGCACGATTGAGTAATATTACCATAACACACACCAACACCCTGTTTCTCAACACACACTTTACCGCACCCATTTCATCTATTTTCTGACAGGGCTGTTCATCATCTGACGTGCTGATAATATGTTGGGAGAGACATCATTCCAAGCCCCGCTTCCTGAACTACTCTGACTCCGAACTTCTGAACTATCTACAGCACCGAGTAGGCAGCGTTATCATTAAAGTGCTAATTGACTCAATAATTCATGTAATAAATTAATTTTTTTATATAAAAAGCACAAAATGATGTGTGTATTATTTCATTTGGTTTTTATTTCTGTATTTATGTATTTCTTTTATTTATTTTTGTCCATTTCTTAATTTAATTAGTATGATATTTATTTATTTATTTATTTATGAAGGTAATGATCCATTTCATTTATTTTTTTCTATTTATTTGTAATTATTTTTAACATTCGGCTTAATTACTCCATGAAAGAGCTTCTCCGTGAGTTCCGTTTTCCAGCAGCGTTGTATCTCCCCCTGGTGGTCACAATCAGAACAGCACCACGACACAAACTCTCCCACACAGCTTCAGGGCTACTTTTAAAATCAATTCCACTACAGATTACACAATACACACACTCTAAAAATCTTACGTGTAACATATTCCATCTGAACACTTTAACACTTTTGAATTTGAAAATGTGTGTGTATCTGAAACCTCTGAAAAATGCTATCACTCAGATCTTGACACAAATATTCAAACATTTAGATATGAGTATGTAGCCGTAAAACTGAGTTTCAACATTTAAACAATGCTTTCTGACATGTAGCTTATGGGTAGTGGGACAGCTAGCTAGCTAATGTTAGCGTGTCAAACTAATGGTGACTTACAAATGAGATAAATTGTAAATGGACATTTGCAAACGAGATAAATCGTAAATGGTCGCCTACAAATGAGATAAATCGTAAACAGAGACTTGAAAATAAGATAAATCGCGAATGGTCACTTACAAACGAGATAAACCATAAACGGTCACTTACAAACGAGATAAATCATAAACAGACACTTGAAAACGAGATAAATCGTAAATGGTCGCTTACAAAGGAGATAAATTGTAAACGGTCAATTACAAATGAGATAAACACAGCTAGGTCACTTGCTAGCTACTTTGTGTATGAGAGATAATTAGCTTAACTGAGTCATGGTCTTACAGGAGTAGCGTAAAACTGCTGTCTAACAACCAACTTTGGCTTCAACACTGAAGAAGGAACTTATCTCAAGGTGATACTTCTGGTCAGAAGTCGAGTCTTCTGAAGCGGAGAGCGGTTGGGTTGATGGCTAACACAGCGTGCATGCTACTGTTGTGACCTTGGCTGAATCTGAAAGTAAAATGTTCTCTGTATTTCCTGAGATAACCCCATTCCACTCCTGGCCTCCTGCGTCTTCTTCCCGTCTCGTGTCTTGTGGGTCAAGTAAAAAACAGGGTTCACACTGTGAGGAGATAGATGGGGTAATAACTACAGTTCATACTAGAGTTGCCTCAGTTCATAGATAGTGAAAGTAATCCCTTCAGTAGTGTAATAAACCTTTTCTTTAAGAATGTAACTCTAATCTCATGACCATCGATTTAAATTGAAACTATAACGAAATACAGTTATTCATATTATATATATACAGTCACCGTCCACTTTATTAGGAACACCTATACACCTGTGCATTCATGCCACGCAGCTATCTAATCAGACAATCATGTGGCAGCAGAGCAGCACAAAAAATCATGCAGATGCAGGTCAAGAGCTTCAGTTAATGTTCACATCAAACATCAGAATGAGGAAAAGTCTGATCTCTGTGACTTTAACCGTGGCATGGATGTTGGTGCCAGATGGGCCGGTTTGAGTATTTCAGAACTCCTGGATTTTCACACACGACAGTCTCTAGAGGTTACACAGAATGGTACGAAAAACAAAAACCATCCTGTGAGCGGAGGATCTGCAGGCTGAAACACCTTGCTGATGAGAGAGATCAGAGGAGAATGAGCAGACCGGTCTGAGCTGACAGGAAGTCTATAGTAACTCAAATAATCACTCTTTACATCTGTGATGAGCAGAAAAGCATCTCAGAACACACAACACTTCAAACCTTGAGGTGGATGAGCTCCAACAGCAGAAGACCACATCAGGTTCCTCTCCTGTCAGACAAGAACAGGACTCTGAAGCCATCATGAGCACAGACTCACTGAAACTGGACAGCTGGAGACTGGAAAAAGACCAGGAGATTTTTTTTTCCTGATCTTCAACTGTCCAGTTCTGGTGAGAAAAGAGTGATTACTTGAGTTATTATATCCTTCCTGGCAGTTTGAACCAATCTGTCCGTTCTCCTCTGACCTCCTCTGATCAACGAGGCGTTTCCACCCACAGAACTGTCGCTCACAGGATGTTTTTTGTTTTTCGCACCATTCTGTGTAAAATCTAGAGACTGTCGTGTGTGAAAATCCAGGAGATCAGCAGTTTCTGAAATACTCAAACCAGCCCATCTGCACCAACAGCCATGCCACGGTTACAGTCACAGAGATCACACTGTTCCTCATTCTGATGTTTGACGTGAACTTTAACTGAAGCTCTTGACCTGCATCTGCATGATTTTATGCATCGTGCTGCTGCTACATGATTGCCTGATTAGATAACTGCATGGCAGGAATGAGCAGGTGTTCCTAATAAAGTGGACGGTGACTGTATATATAAAATCTAGGACCCCATTTGGATTACATTAATAAAACACACACAATAACTTAAATGTAATAAACAAAAGTCCATGTTATAGCTCGAGTGTCCTCGAGGAAGCTGAATGTGTGGCTGTTTGTCTGAATAATTCGGTGACGTCAGTGACAATCTGAGTTTTTTTTTCTCTTATTAACTTCAAGAGAGAGAAATAAAGAGCGGATGGTGAGGGAACGACTGCTTATAGCTGCTGTAATGTAAGTGAGAACAGGAACTAACTTGTTTCCCGAACAATAAATGTAACTATAAACATAAAAAAGTATGATGTGTCGTTCTTTAAATCAGTTAAAAAAAAAAGTCATAGCCAAGCTGCTGTGGTATAAGAGGAATAAAACACTTTGGGACGTCATATTATAAGAAAATAACGGAATTGTTAGTGCTAACGGTAACTCTGCTTCATCACAGCACACCGTCGTTGATTATTTTACTGTAACAGCACAACACCGAGGGCTTTATTCCTTTAGTTAAATACAATAAGCAAAATATTCGCACCATGACAGAAACTGGCGCTTCAAGCTCCACCCCTAAGTACTCTTGGTTCCTGTTGGTACTAACCTTGAGCAGGTTCTGAAAACTGTACAAGTGGAACTTTTTTCGTAGTGGAACGATGTCACAGTTTCTGGTGCCAAAAAGTTCTGGTACACGGCGCAGTGGAAAAACATGTACTCATCTATTTACATTGTATACAACGTATCACAGACGTAGTTAATTGTTACAGTAGTGACGTCTTCATGAATATTACGGTCCAAAGAAAATAAAACCCACGACAAGGAGTAACTGTTAACGATGAAATTACCATTTTTATTAACAGATATCACAGTTGTTTACAATACCAACAGACATTTTTGCTCACATGCTAGCTGGTGATGCGTTTTTAAAAAGTTACATTTTTATTATACAAAGTGTCAATATCCGTACACTCGTCCGGTTTTGGATCACGCGGTTTGATCCGTTTTTTTTGCGTATTCACAGACTATCGCTTTTATCCACTAATTAATACTGAATGAGTCACTGAAACTAGGGGAAGCTGTAAAAGCATAATTCATTATAGAACACAAGTCATTACATAGTCATATTAATCTTAATAAAACGATAAAGAATATCAAAACAAAACCCAAAATGTCACAAACACAGATTTAAATATGGAGCTAGCAGCCTGAACTTCATCACGCGCCACAGCTCAGTCCGAGATCACAGCCGCTCTCCGTTCCTGTAAAAAACACCTCTAAATTTTGTTTCTTAAAGGAAAACATTTTGAGTAAGTTCAGCAAACTTTCTAAAAACACAACCATTAGCCAAGCTAGCTTAGCTAACCCTTTAACTAGCCACAATTGCTCACTAGCGTATTTGTGCTCTAAAATGTGACTAAAAATTAGTTTCTAGTTTTTGTCAGAATGAAAATCCCAATCTAGCTAGCTTTGCTAACTTGTTAACTAGTTTGTTAATCGCTCAGTAGCTAACTAGCATATTTGTGTACTAGAAAGCGACTAATTTCTAGTTTTTGTCAGAGTAAGACTTCCCTAACAGAAAAAAAACCTCAACAGTTTTGATGTCGTCTGTCTGAGAAAATTCACTGGAGTTCTACGGTACAACATAAACGTTATATACCATAATGTGTACGCAACGCGTGGACTAAACTCGATTAACGTACGCTCGAAATGAAATTCTCGCAAACAATGTTTGTCTTTGATTTGCTCGCTTTAAGAGTGAAATTTAGATTCTGACACACTTCTCTCCGAAGTCTATCAGCGCATTTTAATGGATATATAGCTTTAAAAAAAAATCATATCCTAATAACAGAAATTTTGCGTAACGTTACTATATGGAATTGTCCTGTTTCATCGATACATTCCCACTTGGATAAAGCTTCATCAGCTAGTCAGCTAGCTAGCATGAACTCCTTCAAACTCAAAGTGGAAGCCTCAAGTCAGTCAAATTTCAACTTCATTTAACAAAACAGCGTTTAATTGCCGAAGTACTGTGTCTGTACCACATTACCCAGAATTCCACCACTCAGAGATGTTACCGTATCCATGGAGATGTGGAGTATGAATCAACATCACGCTAACTTGGATTGCGGGACTGGAATTCCATTTTTGTTAAAAAGCTCTCTTTTTGTGAAAAGTAAACGAAAAAAAACAATTCGGTGACATAATTCTCAATGCATCATGGGAACAGTAGTTCCTTCTTCTCGTTAAAGACAATATGCATACAGCCTTGCCTTTTTTAAAAACTTCCTTTGCTTAGGAATCATTTTCATGAGGTTGTGATTCATCTCACAGCTGTTGTTTTTTTTTTTTTCCAGTTTGGACACTTTATACACTTCGGAACGGAAAACGTGGGCGGTCGTTGAGCTCTCTAGCTAACTAGGCAAACTAGGCTATGTCAGTTGCTAATCTAGCTATCTCTGCATGCTAGCTTAATTACTAAAGCTAGCTATCATTACATGCTAGCTTAGTTACTAAAACTAGCTATCTTCGCATGCTAGCTTAATTACTAAAGCTAGCTATCTTCGCATGCTAGCTTAATTACTAAAGCTAGCTATCTTCGCATGCTAGCTTAGTTACTAAAATAAATTCTTTTGCATAAAAATATGGGTTTGGCATTAGAATGACAAAAACGTTGTCAGATTTAATACAAATAAGATCAATGTCATACAAAATATTACACATTTAGGGCTAAAACTGGGGGCGAAATTCACTGTATCTTAATTGTACAATCCAACATCACAGAATATCACAATATAACACAACATTATAAGATCTGTGTAGATGTAATGTGTAAAATGTTTTTGCATCTAATATTTATCAGAATTCTTTATTTCCGCTTTCGGCAGTTTCAGTATTTCCTCCCGTTATTTTCTGCAGTGATCTCGGACTGAAAGAACAAGCTTCGTCATCTATACCGTTATAGCGTAACGTTAACGCTATAACCATTTCGTATTTCCTTATCACGTTATACCTCCGTATGTTATACCTTCCCGCTAGTATAAACTAGCTACAGCCGCATCGGATAGACAGGACGAGCACAAAAACTCTGTACAGCTCCGGCGGGATTTAAAAAATGGCACTCGGAAAATGGCGGCAAGATCGAGAAAAAGCGAACCGAACGAAACGTAACCTTTCTCCTCCGAAGACGTCACTACAGCGTACGTACAGCAACGACGACAACGAAAAAAACTAGTATTACTTTCATCATCATATTTATTTATATTTATTTTTCCTTAAAACCGTATCGGACAAAGAACTATAGCTACGACGCACTGACGTCAATTAGAGTTCGGTTAATGGATAAAAACGCAGGTTGGGTTTAAGTGGAACTGCTTCAGCATGCATGGCTTTGTACAGAGCGAAGTGTGTGTGTGTGTGTGTGTGTGTGTGTGTGTGTGTGTGTGGAGTAAAGTTAAGGACTTCTGAAAGAGAAGCTGGCACACAAAATGCACAGTTAGGAATGATACACTACCAGGACAGAGCGAGGCAGAGGAAAAAGGAAGGACAAAAGAAAGGTAGAAGGAAAGAAGAAGAAGAAGAAGAAGAAGAAGAAGAAGAAGAAGAATGGAGTGTGCTAGTATCTTGGGTTTCCTTCCCAGGTCTTCGAAATGATGTTATGCCCTCTTCACAGCTTCCTGAAAAAAAACAAAACAAAACAAAACAAAAAAGCCACAGAGGTTTAGATAAGTGTGTGTGTGTGTGTGTGTGTGTGTGTGTGTGTGTGTGTGTGTGAGAGAGAGAGCGTGTGTGTGTGTGTTACTGACCTATGGCTATTCTGCTACACCATCTCGTACTGATTAGCCGTGATAAACCGGGACAGACAACATGCCAGCAGCATCCCGATGAGCTGTAGAGAGAAACACACACACACACACAGACACACACACGCGCACACGCGCACACGCACACACGCACACGCACACACACACACACATTAAAGTGCCTACTTTTCTAAGAGCTTTCATCGATCTTGGTTGGCCCTTTGCTACCACACGGCACTTACAGGTCATCTAACACCCCTGTGTGTGTGTGTGTGTTTATTTACTAAGCGAAGGCTGCAGAAAAACAGAGGCAGGGATTTCATTTCAGGATCATGCATCAGTTTCTCTCTCTCTCTCTCTCTCACACACACACACACACACACACACACACACACACACACACACACACACACATATTCTTCTACTAAGCCTAATCAAACTAAACCTTAATGATGCTCCGCCCACAAAAATGTTGTCTGTGCTGACTCCTAGCAATGCTTCATTTGCCTAACGGGAGGGATGTGAGCGCATATCTTACTGCTTAACGCTCCTGAAACGGGTTCTCTGCTACCTGCATATTTACATATATGGTAATTTTATGTGCATACAATTTGCATAATAATGACGGCAACAAAAAGGCCAGACATACATAAAGGTGATGGCATAAAGGCAAGGCAGCTTCTCTCTCTCTCTCTCTCTCACACACACACACACACACACACACACTCATTCGTTCTCACTCACAATCATGCACGTATATACACACACACACACACACACACACACACACACACAGAGTGATACCTGTGAGAAGGCGATGCCGAACGTCACTCCGGCGATGATGCCCATGTTAGTCTCAATGAAGGAAGTCACCAGCTCATAACAGCCCTATAACAAGAGACCAGAAACAGTGTGTGTGTGTGTGTGTGTGTGTGTTACTTCTATTACTTACTGCTGACCTTGGTAGAAGGCACAGGAATCTTCTTGTTAACTAACTGTAATCTCCTGGTGCAATGGTAGTTATGTGTGTGTGTGTGTGTGTGTGTGTGTGTGTGTTACCTGCTGGTGCACTTTGCTAGCCGCTATGGTGGCGTTGCGCAGGTCTGAGGAGTTGCAGTCGGAAATGTTGGCGCAGCAGCTGGGGGGAATTCCGTTAGTGGGGAAATAAACACTGTTGAACCAGCTCGTGTAGTTCAACACACCACAGCAACGCAGCTACACACACACACAGAGAGAGAGAGAGATAGAGAGAGAGAGAGAGAGAGAGAGAGAGAGGTGGAACGAGTGATGCTATAGTGAGTTTCATTCTGTAAAACAGTATCACGTATGTTCATGTCGTGTCAGAATTACGGTAATTTTCCAAACTTTCCAAACCAACAGCAACATTCGGAGCTCACACTCACACATATAAATCTGGAAACACACTTCTTATCGTTTTTTTAATCTGTTTTATTTTTCCAAACCGCACTAAAAGAACATTTTAAACCACCCATAGCTCTTCTTTGCTGCGCTCACCAGTGTGGATAAGTCTGAAAGGGCTGTTTTTGTGGGGATGAGATTTTCAAAAACAGTGACACGTGATGGATTTGTGGAGATCACATGACCAAGATGAAGCTGTTTTCTGCATGAGCTATTTTACGTCCACGTTTAAACGTGTGTATTGTTCACAAAGTGACACCGAGACGTGAAAGAAAATGTGTTTTCAAACAAAAATGGCAGAAATTTCACGTTTCACTGTAGATGAAAAACTTTTAGGAAAAACATTAAACGTGACCGGAACATGAAGACAGCCATGTGTGTTAGTGTGAACTCGGGTTTAAGTGGTATTTGCACACAGAGAGGCGGGGTTTAGGAAAAACAGAGGCGTGTCATTGCGTGGTATCTGCTTGAGTGAGGAACAGTATTGAGTCCAGCGCCGGTGTCTGACAGTCTGATGTAAAAATGTCAATATGTCAAGCTGGAAAATCTGATGTTTTGGCTGTAAATGTGCTTAAAAATGATGGAATGGCATCGAGGCCAAAACTAAGAAACTATGAATTCCCAAATGTTATATATTGTAATGACTGTTTCTACTGGACGTGTGTGTGTGTGTGTGTGTGTGTGTGTGTGTGTGAGAACTTACACTCCTCTGCACGTTATCCACAGCCAGACTCCTCTCATCCTGCGCATTGTAGTTCAGCACGGCCTCGTTATAGGTCCTCAAGAATGTGCCTTTAATCTGAACACACAGACACAGACACACACTCATGTGATTCAGCTCTTCCCTGGGCCAACAGATGGAGTCTCCAACTGATGCACCCTGAGTGGTGACTTTATATGACCGTGTGTGTGTGTGTGTGTGCGCGAGTGTGTGTGTGTGTGTGTGTGTGTTTCTCACCTCGTGACGGAAAACAAACCCAGAGATGCCAGCCACCAGCTCAGCCAAGAACACTAGCGAGAGGAACATCGCATACTGAAGAGAGAAAAAAATTACATAAAAAAAGACGGCTAAAGACAAAAGGATAGATAGATAGATAGATAGATAAATAGACAGAAGGAGTGTAAGAGAGTGAGAGAGGTGTGCAGGTTATTTACAAAGAATCACTTTACAGATGAGGTGTAGGAAACAAGATTTAAACACAGTTTTTGTTCTTGATGGCTGTAAATATTTCCGCAACCTCTTGAAAAGTGAAACTGAAACTAAAACTCGTCACTTGTGTAATTATGTTTCAAATCTAACAGCAATTACAGCAGAGGTGCTAACATCGCTAACAAGAACATCTTAGCAACATACGCTAAGGTTTTACCACAAAAATGTCGGTGGACGAAACGCCTATTTTTATTCAGATCTGCGCTAAGAAACAGTAATGGTTTTGGTGTGAAGCTACTTAATAAGCAAATTCTCCATTTATGTTACAGACCAAAGAGTCTGTAGTCCCACCCACTTGCTTTCTACTGGATTACAAGAACGAGTTTCGTAAATTCACGTAGATAAAGTCGTCGCAAAGCGAAAGTAAACGCTACCAGAAGCAAATCACGTCCCTCGTCCTTTCCCCTTCAGTGAATCAATTTTTCCGCCAGGTTAATTTTATCTGCTTTAATCTAAAGAGCAGAAAAGTGTAGTTTTCAGGTGTCTCCCATAGCAACGAGTCATAAATTGTAAATACTGTGGCTAAACAGTAAACATTAGCACCTCTTCCTAAGTGAAACGTAATGAAAACTATCAGGGGTCTATATATTTAATTTTAGAAGTTTTACCTCTGTGACATCTCATCACAACTTAAAAAAATCTTAATATTTTGAGATACTGAGATTCTTGAGATACAGGCTTCTGCTCATTTATTACCTGCCCGTCGGTTGTATTCATTTACACACAGACTCGGTTCTGAAAGTGACTGTAAAGCTGCAGTAAATCACACTGCGTGTGATACATGAATCGATCTGCATTGACTCCGCCCCCAAATTGCATATTCATGAAGACAAACACAAAAGAGAAGACACACAAAATTTATGTTATATTAAAAACATATTGTAGAATTATAATAAATCATTTGTTTTTATTTTACACTTATATTCATGTTATGTGTTAAAAAAAATTATTTGTGTATGTAATAATTAATTAAAAGATAACCATTAAACGGTAGCGCGAGCGTCACACTGGACCCTCTTTAAGATCTCGTTAAGAGCTCAACTTTACGATGCTTTGGGGAAAGTACGGTTGCCGTGGGTTACAGTGAATCACTTTTCCAAACCAGTGACTCAGCGCAGCTTTGTCTGCTGTAATGATGTCACTTGGCCACTTCATTTGTGCCTCAAAGCGCTGTTTCAACACAACAATGTCGCAAACATGTCTCAAGTCGTCAACAGGGATCAGCGCTGGGGGCTGAGTTTTGAGTAGGCGCGTGATATTCTCACCAGTTTGAGCATCCATGGGCTCCCCCTGCAGGTAGCGAAGCAGCCGAACAGCCCGAAGACGATGATGGTGGTCCCGGTGCCGATGAGGACGTACGGTGCGTTGGTGGAATTCTCGGCGATCAGGGAGATGTACGGCCCGAGCATGAACTTCCCCCATAGTCCCACAGCGAGGAGGATGGCCCCCGTGATCTGCACACAAACACGAGCGTTTATAAATATAAATCTGAACCAGAGGATCCCTGAGCAAGAGCTTCCGTCGGAAATTAAAGAAAAAAGATATACTGGGAATTTAACTACACATCAGACAAACAATTGTACGGGGGACGAGAGAGGCTTGTGATTGGTAAGAGAGGATCTTATGCAAGATTTAGCCAAGATTAGCCCCGCCCACTTTCGACTGGAAAGTGAAGTTCATATAGACAAGTATTCAGAATACTGTGTTCACAAAATCAACACTAACCTCATTAGAAAAGGGCTTAAAGGTTTCAAAACACTCCCAGACAGTCCAGCTGATCCGATTAGGAGGATATACAGTCCATTCTGCCATCTTTTATATATACATACATACGTATATATATATGCATGCATGTGTGTGTGTGTGTGTGTGTGTGTGTGTGTGTATGCACCATATATGGCTGTGAAATAATATGAAATATTTAATAAACTATCAGGTCACACACTGTGGCTGACTCTGACGCGGTCTGATGGAAGTCTACTTTTGTTAGTTGTAGTTCTGGTGATTGAGCAGCAGAGGGAGCTCCAAGATCTCTCTCTCTCGCTCTGTCTCTCGCGCTCTCTCTCTCTCTCTCTCTCTCTCTCACACACACACACTCACACACTAAACACAGACACTGTGGTACGCATGCTAAGTGAAAAACCTGCACCACCCTATCAGCCCAGCGAATGAGACAAAGAAAGAGAGAGAGACATCAACAGAGAGAGAGGGAGAGAAAAAGAAAGCAAGAGGGAGAGAGAGAGACTGTCAGACTGGGAGGGAGAGAGAGAGAGAGAGAGAGAGAGAGACCCACTTACAAAGAGAGACAGACAGAAAAGATGAGACAGAGAAAAAAAAGCAAAAAAGAGAGAAATAGTGAGCGACAGAGAGAGAGAGAGAGAGAGAAAGGGGGGGAGAGAGAAAGACAGAAAGAGAGAAATAGTGATTGGTAGGTAGACTGATACAGAGAGAGAGACAGACAGAGAAAAAGAGAAGAAGAGAGAGAGAGAGAGAGAGAGAGAGAGACAGAGAGATAGAGAAAAAGAGAAGATTTGTTCTTTACACCTCTTAATTCCTTACTGGTTTAGTTTTTATTTATTATTTTGTTTAACTTTATTTAAAGTAATTAATCTACAACAGTTTGACTGTTAGTTTGCATGCTGTGTCCAAACGTGTGCTGTGGGTTGAACGGATGGTTCCAACGTTGTGTCCGGCGTAAATTCGTGTAAGTTTCAAACCGGGAATTCCGACTTTCCTGAATTACAGTGGAACAGAACATTAGGTCTGGTTTATACTTCATCAAATCTGCTATTGAGAGCCGTCTGTAATGAAAATAAAACCCCTCCAGCGCTTAAGGTCTTTCAGAAGAGTACGAGGATGTTAGCTGCCCATCAAACAAGGGGGCGGAGAGTGCAGCGGCCAATCACAGAACAGATGGGGGGTCAGTTTGTGCCTTTTTGAAGTGCTGTGTTCTGCTCCATCTACCTTTCCGGCCCTCCGAAAAAATAATCAGGGGTTTCATCTGACTAGGAGCTTCGCATCATGGGTCTGTGAGGCTGTAGCTACAAACCCTGTGGATATGTGTGTGTGTGTGTGTGTGTGTGTGTGTGTGTGTGTGTGACCGCACAAACACATCAGTCCTGCTCACAGCATCATGTCCATAAATACAGCCGGATCAGCATGAGCTCTGAATCAACACCCCACTCAGGGTAATGATTCAGCACCTCACACCAAAACACACACACACACACACACACACACACACACACACAGCCCTCCTTTCCATCCTTCTTTCCTTCTCCGTTTACCATGAAAGCATTATCTGTGATTCAGGGGTAACGATGTGTATTTAACCCATCTCTCTCTCTTCTCTCTCTTTGTGGTGGTGTGCTGTCTATTACACACTCACCGAGAGTCTTGCCTTCACCGTGAAAGTGCTAATTAAGGTGTGAAAGAAGGCGTGTGGACGTGCGTACTGGAGTACGGCGAAAACGAGAGAGAAAGAGCATCATGACTCAGACTTCCAGGAACAAGCCTGAGAGGGTTCGGAATTATGAAATTATGGATATTAATGGATAATGTCTAAATAAAGCTCGGTTTACACACCTACATTACTCTAAATATTGCATTCAGATCACAGAAGAGAGAAGACGAAAGATCATGAAGTTCACAAAACATATTTAAACAGATGAATGGGTCTCTGCGAGTGTGTGTGTGTGTGTGTGTGTGTGTGTGTGCGCGCGTGTGTTTGTGGAGCGTTTCATGGTCCGCTATAATGAACATGCATTATTGATCAGACATAAATCATTCAGCGGCTCGTCTGTTCTACGCCCCGTCTCCGTGCTCCTCTGCTTTTGTGGTTCTCAACAGGGAGTCTTCTGAAATGGAGTCCCATAATTGGCAGAACTGCGATGGCAGCAGCAGGGGAAAAATCAGCCCTCTCGTATGTGTCATCGTGGACACCGTTAAGCGCTGTAACAGGAGCTAAATCCATTACGTGCTACACCGTACTCCAACGGTTGTAATCCAGTAGGCGTTCTAATTCAAAAACATCTCAACCTTGATGCTGTCCTCTAGACCAATCACCTGTGTCCTTGACTCGGTACCGTTACTTGATTAAGGTACTTCAGTTATTATCCGTGATTGGGGAGCCTTGACTAAACCTGAGGATTGAGACGATTTATAGTATCAAACTACCAAGCTAGTCATTTAACAAGGTTTCAAGCTGAATTTAAATGTCTGTCGGACATTGCGGTTTCTGCAGCTTGAAGAAAGAGTTTCATTTGGTTTCGGGAAACATCATAGTACAGAATCAGCACTGGCTAAAGTAGTAAATGACCTAGTGCTTGCCTCAGATTGTGGATATGTTTCAGTTTTGCTTCTCTTGGACTTGAGTTCAGAATGTAATTTATAAACATAATATTGACTTTTATTTCTGTGCTGATGACACACAATCATACTTGTTTGAGCAAATTCAGCAGCACAATTGTGCAAAAGGAAGACTGTGTCTTCTATAATCTTACTGTCTGCCTACAATAAGGTCACTGATTTCACCCTAGAGCTTGACGGCTATTCTTAGTGTAACCCTAGATGCTGGTTTATCATTTGATAATTTGAACGTAGCTAACATCTCTGAATCTGCTTATTACCATCTGAGAAACATAACCTAAATAAGAATTATGGTAACCCTAAAATGAACACTTTTATACCCTCTAGATTGAACTCCTATGACGTGTTACTGCCGTGTTTCGTTTTTAAGGAATGCAGCACTCTGCTTCCTCACCAGGAAAAAAGTCAGAGCACATTACCCTGGTCTTATTGGCTGCCTCTTAAGTTCCTATGTGTAGGACACTATGAATGGTTTAACATCAGCATATCTTGCTGATCTCCTAAAGAATTATAGCTCATCCTGAAAGGTACGGATCTATACACACTGGTTTGTGCAAATGTCTACAATTCTGTTAAATCATGTTAAACTAAGTTTTCATACAAATTGAGTGCATTTTTATATAAGCAAAAAATGTGTAGAAAACCAAAAAAATGTGTTGCAACAACTCTAACTCATCGCAGCAGACAAGAGATGAAAGATCCACAGTCAATACAGTTGACCGCTAATGGACTCTACATGACCACTGGCATAACCTTTGACGTCAACTGGGTATCTCTCGCTAAATCTCTTTCATTTCCTCCCTCTCATTTTTCTCTAGCATCCTCATGAGCTGCTGTGTGCATGCTGGCATCAATCATTTACTTCTCAAACAAATAGCAATTTCACTCGGAAGAAACCACCACATTCATCTTTGACAAGTCAGCTACGCCTCCAGTGTTATGCAATTTGGAGCTTTAGTTAAGGAAAAAAGAAAAAAAATCAATTATGGCACCCGTTGGCGGGGACGTCCGTAGATTATAGCAGCATGCATGGGAGTCATGGTAACTCAGCAGTTGGCAAGAACTTTTCATTTGAAGGTGAAATGGCGGTTCAGCATTGGCAATTTTTTTTGAGAAGTATTAAGTGCCACAAGGCCCTGAAGTGGGAGAGCAGCCTCACTTTACATTCAGTATTTAGTACTTTTTACTAATTATTAGGTACATGTTACAATGACAGTTGATCGTAATGGCCATTTTGCAAAGCCACTGCAGTACCTACAATGTTTTAGCCATTTCCTTTATCTTAAATCCCTGATGCACCTTACCAAAGACCTGGTAACTTACCTGAACCATGTGTTAGGGCAGTTGCTCCTCAGCCGTGGATTTAGAGTCCCTGTGGGCTCCAGTGTTCTCCCTGATCTAACACCCATGTCGACTCAAGAAAGCCCTAATTTAGTTGGTGTATTAGAACCAGGAACACAACCAATTATGCAAGACAGGGGTACTACAAGACCAGATTAGAGCAACAGTTGAATTGGAAAGGGGACCATTGATACTGTCCAAATGGGACCTAAGACCCTTGATGCCTTCTAGCAATTTGAACACGGCTTTTCATCTTCAAGTGCTCCAGCTGGAGGAAAACAATTACCCTGATAAGGGGTAAACACAGCTAATCAGTTGAGGCGTAAAACACAACACTGGTCCCACTCCATTCCAAGAGAGTTACCAACCTGAAGAGTTCATCTCCCTTGGTTTTTTTTAATCCGACCTTACATCAGATTACCAAACTCTGCAGTGTGTTAGATCTCAAGGAACAAGGTCAAGCAGCTAGGCACTGAGCAACATAGGGCATTGGAACCATACCTTTAAACAATATCAACCTCCTGTGTGATCTACATAATGCATATTCAGGTTAAGCCATCCTATTCCAAGAAATACCCAGCATTTTCACATGACACTATGGATATAGAGGTGCAGATTTTATCTCTGCATGCCTTTATCAAAGGCCACAGGCCTATTAAACATTTAGAGATTCTGCATTTAGAGGCTCTCTATGATCATAAGATCATTAAACAAAGGTAATGATCTATGACGGGATCTTATAGCAAGCACTTACGCTGTGAGTGACACTGCGAGCAGCAGTCACACTGTGTTACACAGCACTTACTGATAGACAGAACTTTGGAGATGTGTGCGCAGGATGTACAGTGATCTGGAAGAACGTTCACCACTGTGAGATTCTGTCATGTTTTTACAGGTTGTGCCAGCATGTGAACATTCCTGTTTAGTATGCACAGCTGTGATGGCACGATGTGTGTTCCACAAAGAGGAAACTTTCCGCATATGTCAGGCCAAAGTCATGGTCAATACGACCACATGCTTTACATATTCAAAACAATGAAAGCCAAAGAGCTCCATAATTTCTCTGTAAACTGTTTCCTTGGTTAAATCTAACCAGGTAAGCTGGTTCTGTTCATAATTTAGCCTGCTGTTACCAATTTGTAAAGATGAGTGCTCCATTTACACCGGCAGTCATGCAGGCCAAAGCCATGACACTACCACCACCATGTATTACAAATGAGGTAGTGTGATTTCCATCATGAGCATGATCGTTTTTGTTTTCCACTCTTCTTTTGATCACTTAGGTAAAACTTCATGTTTATTTTTTAACAGCATGATGGACATCGGTCACTGGTTGTCATGGTGAGAGACAACAGACTGACAGCTTGATCCTATTCAAATGTGATCAAACACCCCTGATTCCCTCCGAATAAGACCAAGGACCTTTGATGCTGTATGAATGGCACTGAAGACCTTTGACGTTATCCAAACAGGATTGAAGAACAAAGATGCCTTCCAAATGGAACCAAAGACCCTTGATGCATTCCAAATGAGACGGGGGACCCATGATCCTGTCCGAATGCGACAGGGGACCGAATGGGACTGAAGACCTTGATGGCTGTTGAATAGGACAAAAGATCCGTGATGCCTTCTAAATAGGACTGAACAACTTGATGTCTTCCAGGTGGGACAGAAGACCACTGATGCCTTCTGAATGGGACAGGAGATCTTTAATGCTCTCAAACTTGGACAGAAGACACTTGGTGTCCAAAAAGAACAAAAAGATCCTAGATGCCTCCTAAATGGGACATAAGACTCTTGATGTTCTCCGAAACTGGACAGAAGATCCTCAATGCTTCACTTTCCCATGGAGCACAATTGCAATATAGGAAGACCGACGGTACTTTGAAGTGCTGATAAGAGCAAGCGTATGCTTGTTGAATATCAAGATACAAGATATATTATATAACCGATTACCGACACATGCCAGGAAAGAAGGTCATGTTTCATATACGGTTCACTCAATATGGATATAAATAACCTTGACATTGCTTCGTTTTAAAATACAATGAGCTGGAATACTGAGGCAAAACACATCATCCTGTCATAAGGCAAGCCAGTAACCATGGCAACAGTAATCCCCCCCCTCAAACCCTGGTATAACCTCCATCCGCGAACAAGCACATTACATGGCTGCACACACACACACACACACACACACACACACACACGCCCATATCTCTTTGCAGTCTGAACATCTCCCTCCCTCTCTGTCTCTCTCTGTCTGTCTGTCCTGGTAATCAGGTAAACAACATCCTGCAAAACGACACTCATCCCCCCCCCTAGCTGGACAGAATATTCTGGAGATGATTCCTGATCCTCTGGCTCGAGCCGTAGTGAGTCATTATTACGCCGTCTGTCCACATTCCTCTGTCTCTCTCTCTAACTCAGAATCTCTTGTCATTTTCTCCTCTCTCTCTCTCTCTCTCTCTCTCTCTCTCTGTATGACTGATAAATGACTTGGTGTTTTAGTGGTTTACAGGGAACACACACTTCAAATCACTTTCTCACACACACCACATGCAAGACAAAGCAAACCACCACACATCACATGTACACACATCAAAGTGAGGATCTAACACTTCCTCTCGTTTCGGAGAATTGTTCTCTTCGCATCTCTCTGTTTCTGTCTCACTCGTTAGCGGATTGATGTTCGCATTTAGCTGAATCAAAGCCAAAACACAGAGTACACCAAAGCTACGAATACATGTTGTCATGAGCCAAATTCACATGTTGCTAATTGCTTTCTTCATGGGTTATTATACTGTCACATTTATGAATTCTGATAAATACCTTACTACTTGCAGAAAGGAAACTTATACCCTTATGCCATGCTTTTCAAACATCTCTAATTTCTCGACTAGTGAACAAAATTATGACATTTAAAAAAAAAACAAAAAAAAAACAACATACACACACACACGTGATCTGTCTTCAAATTTGTCCAGAATAAGGATACTTTAAGACAGCTATCCTACTGAAAGGGAGACACTTCACATGAAAGCTGCCTACCAAGGGAGGGACGATAAACCAAAGTGTGCCTGATGACAATACCGTGTGTGTGTGTGTGTGTGTGTGTGTGTGTGTGTGTGTGTGTGTGTGTGTGTACCCGCTGTAATGATGTAACCTGTATATGACACGCATTATCCATGTTTGGCCACGCCCCCTTCTCCAGCCTACAGCTTTCCCAAGCCATGGGAGACAATATCGTCAATCTGCAATAGTTACGAGGCATGACAGGATGATGGCATTTAGCACATGATCTCACAAGCCTACCGTACAGAGAACTTCTCCATATCAACAATTACACATGGCAGGAATGTTTTCAAGTATCGTGAAATGATCTTTTGTATCATACTGCCCACTCGTAATGGCAAATAGAGAAGGAAGGGGTGAAAGAGGAACATGAATCACCTTCTCTCTTTCTCTCATGTGACCGATCGTCTTGCTGCTTTTGCATTTTCTGTCCTCCGGCAGGCTGAGCTGAACACAACACACAGTATTCACTCTACAGGGGCCCGGAATATAAACACACACACACACACACACACACACACACACACACACACACACACACACACAGCATGAGGACTGGATCCAGCCAGCTCCTCTACCTCACTAAGAATCTACGGACTATAGGAATTTACAGAATTTATAAGAATTAGGAGAATTTTAGCATCTTGCTGCACCAATAATCATTTGTATGACAGCACCATTTTACATGACGGTAAATGATTACAACATCACACCTTTAGTTCTCGTAAATATCATAACCAGCTGTTGTGTGTTTGTGTTTCTGACCCCTGAACTCAGTCACTCCTCATGCCACCATTTACGACTTGATGACTCTGTCAGTTTCTGACTCACGCTTCATCAAAAAAGCCAATTTCTGTATTACTCATAACAGCTCTGTTAACACGTCAGCGTCATCTGTGAGTGTGCAAATCCATGCTGAGGGTATATAACACCTTTTCTGAAGATCGTGCACTATTAAAACGCTTCAGGCTCTCAAACGGTACCTAAACGCCAATTCACACCAAGAGCAACTCATGGAACAATTACGCTAGCATTGTACCTGTATTCAATTCACACCAATTCCGCCTAAAAGTTTTTCCACTCATAATCTACACCAGCGTCCTGACTGTGTACAACTGGTGTGCAGTGATTGGACAGTAGTGATACTCATTGTAGTGACTGTTTCATCACATTTTAATTGTAATTACTGCTCGCCCAAGTTCAACATACAGAAGTCACTCTATTTCAGCTGGTGAAGCTTACAAGAGAGAAGCAGGAGTAGAAATTGGACAGAATGTCTTTTCGATCAATGTTCCTCAAACTGGAGGTCACAAGGAGGCACCAAGGGAGTCGCAGAAACATCTTAGAAATAATTAGAGGCCAAGCACCAAAGGTTTGTACCCACTCTACTGTAATTGTGTTTTCTTCTTATTTTTATTTTTATACTTCCACATGGGAGTCTACAGCAACCCACAGAACACTTCATACGCTTTTTTAAAATGACATTCGGCACAGTCACAACAATTTTAGTGTACTCGGTCAGCTTATCCTTCAAACTGTGGGCAGGTTTTCTTTACAGGAGAGCACAAGAATAAAAAAAAGGCACTATTTATTAATATGACGATGCAAAATAAGGAATTAGAAGTGTGATAAAATAAATTAGATGCATGCACACACACTACAAGTTCTTGATGTTGAGCTCAGCCCTGAGTATCTGGAGAATCTCATGGCTTCTTTAAGTAGTGTGCAAAATGACAAGATGTGCTGGATCAAGTGCTATTTTATAAGCTGCTGAATAAGGTGCGCGGAAGCCATTTTGTTAATGTAAACCAATGCTGATGTAACTTTTGGACTGAATACGGCCCACAGAATTAAGCCAACATTACACTTCATATTTTCCGTATTGCAGTAAGCCTACATCGCACACTCCTCTTCTGAAACTGTGGACAGATGGACAGCAAGTAATTAGCCTCCATTTCTTGGCCGAGTGAATATTTCCCCCCCATACGCTAAGGCTTTTAACATCTCTGCTGAAGAGTGAACTCAAGTGCGGCTTCGTGGAGAAAATGCAATTTGTCCGGTGCACTTATTCGACCTCGTACTTAATGGCTCTCTGCACCTGTCAGACATCCCCGTGACTCTAATGTCCAGACTTTCTCAAATGACAGAGAAAAAGAAAATGTTGGAGGCTCCCAAGGGAAATAGAGATTAAACAGGAGATCAGAAAGAAGGGAGAGAATAAAAGAGATCAAATGATGAAATAGGGAAAAAGAGAGAAGAACAGGAACGAGAAAAGAAGTTATAGAGGGGGAAAAAAAGGAAAAGAGGGAAACCACAGTATAAAAATAAGTGGCAGAAAGAGAGATGATGCATTGTGAGTATGAGGAGCTCCTGGAGAAAAAGTGACAAGAAAAACGTCAAACAAGCAGAAAGAAGAGGGATGTAGAGACCGAGTGATAGAGACAGAAAAAGATGTGGAGTGTGAGAGCAGCTGCTCCTGTTCCTGCTCTCTGAGCTGAGCCACGCTGGAGGAAACATCAGTCTTTATCACACGGCAGCAGTGGAAAGCCAATGAAGGGGGAAAGCAGGGCTCTGTCTCATTATTCAACAAGTCAACAGGCTGAGAAATAGAACACGTACCGACGAAAAGAGACGAGAGAGACAGCCTGAAACTCAGAGCGACCAACAGTGGAAATAAAACAGGCTGAGAGGTAATGGACAGATAGAAGCAAGGATAGATGGATAGATGGATGAATGTATAGATGGATAGATGAACAGATGAAAATATGGATGCATAAATAATGGTTTTAGATGGATGAATGGATGTATTAAAGGATGGCTGGATTAATGGAAGCCTGGCTGGATATGATAATGGTTAGATGGATTGACGAACAAATAGATAGGGGGATGACAAAACGGAAGAATAGATAATGCTTAGATGGATGGATGAATACATGGATGGACAGATAATGGTTTTAGATGGATGGATGGATGAACAATGGTTAGATGGATGGTGGATTAAAGGATAAATAGATGGATCATGCACAGATGGATGGATGAACAGATGGCTAATGGTTAGATGATTGGATGGATGGACAGATAACGATTAGATGGATGTATGATGGATGGATGCATGAATGAATAAATGATGCAGAGATGGGTAGAAGAATAGATGACTAGATGGGTAATGGTTAGATAGATGGATGGATGGATGGATGGATGGATGGCAAAGTGGATACATGCATCATCCATCCATTCATCTGTCCGTCCATCTTTCCATTCATCAGTTCATCCATCCATCCATCCATTCATGAATGTATAGAATGGATAGATGGATTAACAGACGGAAGGAAAGATGGATGGCTGGAACAATGGATGTACTGATAGATAAGTGATACATAAGATTAGTTGAATGAGTTAATGAATGAATAAAACATGACACCAAGGCTGAGTATCTCGATCATGACCGACAGTGATCTTTTTGCACCTTAAGAAATAAAATCTTTGTAATTTTAACACTGTAATTCCTTTTAAAAACAATTAAAATACACCTCACGTTTGGGATCGTTCGCTGTTCGCTATCTGTTCACTAGCATCAGGTGAGATTATTAGCACTTGCTAAAACAGTCACACAGTGAAGGGGTGAGGAATAAACCGCTGTGGCGTGCTGTTTTCCAACAGGAATATAAAGACGCAAAAGCTCCAGAACCACGTTTCACATTAAAACTCAAAGCCATGACAAGTTGTACATGAGCATTTAGCACCTCAGTGTGAGCTAAAGGCTAATAATAACCTGTCTTTCATTAGCAGTCACACGTAAAACTACTCACAGCCCTAGCTTTAGCTTTAGCATTACTGATAGCGTAGCGGCTCTCGTCTTCCAACGGAGACAGATGGGAATTCCAGTCATCTTCAAATTCCACAATCACAGACTAATTACGAGGTCAGGAACATCACCTCAGGATTTCTCTGACCTTTTCACTCTGAGAAAGTGGAACAGGAATTCTAATGAGACACTTTCCTGCTGTCTCTAAGGCGGCCATTTTGAAATGCACTCATAAGTCCTCAAGTGTCCTTGCTGAATGTTGAACGTGGCATGCAGCCAGAAACTGAATTAAAATATCGCTCTATTAATAAAAACGTCCATCTGATTTTATTACAAGCTAATCATCAGGATATAAACACACATTTCCAAATCATTTTTTTTTTTTTTGCAAACTGGATACGCTGATTCATTTGGCTGATGATTTTATCCAAAGGATCTACAGTAATATCCGCCCACGCTTAGATACAGTTGCTAAATCAAGTCTCTGAAAAATGTTGGCTGGAGTCACTGAGAAAAGTCAACTAGTGATGAGAGATCGGTTTTGGGAATCTACGCTGCATTAGACTTAACTCGGAATTGCGAAGTCGGAGTTTGGAATTACGTCATTTTTGATCTTGTCAAATTCAAGCTCGTCTTTTCTTAACAAGAAACTAGCCAGCTAACGTTATGACGTGATGTGATGTGAGTGCTAACTGTAACGTTCGTGATGTGTAACTTTCTCAATACAGGAACTGTTTATTGAGCTAAAGCAAATACTAGGCTTATAATCTGATATAAATGTACAACAGCAATATTTTACAGTGTGAGCAGCCATGTTGGTATGACATCATAGGCTAAACTCAGGGACACATTTCCAACTTTCTGTGTACAAATTCCCAGTTGCGGGTGGAGTTTTCTTTGTTTACTCCTAATTAGAAATACAGAGTTAGGGGTTTTGGTCGACTGTTTCAGATTCTCCGCTCACAACTGATGTATTTTATAAACTCAGCCAGCCTCAAGCTTTGTAAAACTTTAAACACTATGACGCACTGTGCCAGATGACAGAATGTTGCTGCAAACACTACCTGCTAAAACGCTAAAACCATGTCTGAGGTAAACATGGGCAGCGCCATTTTCTAAGCAGGCCAAGAAAGGCTTGGGTTCCCAGAATCCAGTTGAGTAGTCGATGATTAGGGGTCTTGTTAAAGGTGTTCAAGAACCTTAAGCACTAAGACTAGCTCATCTTAGCTAGGTAGCCCCTCCCCTTTAAGTGGCTGTGCTCCAATAAACATTTAGACCGATGTCTAGAGGTACTCAGTCAAGGCGATTGAACCTGTCCTATAATCTTGATGACAATTCTCCACTCGTCTGTGTACTTCATCAGCTCTGATAGATGCCATGACATCGATTTTTTCACTTACAATCGTCTGAGAATGCTGAAACTTGAATTAAGGCTAAATTTGTCCAGCATAACACACACACACACACGATAATAATAATAATAAGTGCTAGCGTAACCTGATGCTTCTCTTCAAAGCTTTCAGGCTGCATCCGTTTGTCATTTGATGGCTATTTAATGGCTGCAGCATCTGAAGTGGAACACGCACACAAAGATATGAGCTAGCGCTTAACAAGCTTAATGAGCATCAACAAAGTGCTTTCGCTAAACACACAAACATATTAAAAAACCACCGCCTTGCCTCTCTCTTCGCTTTTATTATAGCACCATTATCGGGTGCAGGACTTTGTTCAGTCCACGTTTAATGAACAAGCCGTGCTTCTGGAGCGGCGATACTGCAGAGCTGAATGAGCAAGAGGCCAATTAGGGCTGTGTTCCAATCCAATGCAATTTTTAATAAAAAGCGGAAGAAGCCAGCACAACAGCAAATTCGTAAGAATTCGCAGTATTTGTTACTTTGCCTATCGTAGTTTTCGTAGCCTCTAGCATCTTAGCTAACTTCCTGATTATTGATAATCTGTTTGTATTATTTCTGTAAAGCTGCTTTGTGACAATGTCCATTGTTAAAAGCGCTATACAAATAAAACTGAATTGAATTGAATTGAATTGAATTGTTTGTGTTTCCAAAGAAAAACTTCCAGGATTTTCTAGTTAGCTTTGTTGTGTTTTTTTTTTTAACTGTTTGTTTGTTTGGGTTTAATTGACTCGTCTATTTTAATAAATACAGGTAAGGCATCTACATAGAGAGATAATAATGTACTGAAAACCGCCATATTGGGTATCTGAGTAAAATGGGTCGTACCATGAATAGCGTAATAACTGTATGTTTGTTGTTTGTCCGTTGTTGTTGTGAAACCTTGCATGTGTAATTGCAGGTCTCAGCTGTTTCATCCTCCTGTCCATACGTGACCAGGAGCAGCGAAGTCTCCGGTCTAAATTAACACCAGGACGCCAGCTCAGTCCCTGGGCTCAGATTACATGTCAGCTGATATTAGTGAATCTGCTTACGTAAGACAACACCTTCCACATGGGGATATTCAGCCTGCCTTGTAAACATCTCACAGGAATCTTTCACTCATTGAGAAGACACTCAGTGTGTGTAGCTGTCACAGCGTTTCTTACAGCTTCATTTGAACTGAATCCTCAGTTAGAAAAGTAGTCACTTTTCACACTTGGGGGTTCTACGTGACTGTCACAGCGCAATGTTATGCTGACAAAATTATTTTTAATCCTCATCCTCATTTTTAACACAAAACAACCGCATGAACAGATTAACATCAGTCTTCAGGCTTTTTTTCATAACTTCAATATTTTTTATACAAATATGGCAAAATCATGTCACGTAACGGATCGAAGTACCCACTTTATGTCAGAAGATGACATGCCACATGCTGCCACACTGCATTCACTTTTGCTTTTGTATGTCGAGTGTAATGTAGGCCTAGTGTGCATAATTTATGGAACATTCAGTGATGTGTGCGATTATTTAACCAATTAGACCATAGATACAATACCAATGTAACCAATCGGACTACAGTTCCCGCCCACAATGCCACTGTAACCAATCAGACCACAGTTCCCCCCCACAATGCCATTGTAACCAATCAGACCACAGTTCTTCCAATGCAACTGCAACCAGTGGGACAACAATTCCTACCTGTCATCATTTTAAATGGAAACAGAGCTCCAAAGTCAGCTAAAATGACCAACTTCCACAACCACTTTCTCAGGCACTGTAGATCACATTACAGGGAGGTGTCATTTGAAAGCTACTGAAGACTCTATATATTTTTAACTAAATGGTTGAGCAGACTAGGACCTCTGGTGTTCACACAGTGCAACCGCATTAGATGCATAATTAATAGAATGCTGACTTCCACGAAGTGAATCGCACATTCCCATGATGCACGTTATCCCATTTAGAGATTGCATCGTTACACCCCTACCAATCAGACGACCGTTCTGCCGCCATAACCAATCACAGAACTGTATTATGTTTCTAAAAGGATCTACAAGCCGTGGTACTGGACCTCAAGAAAATGTGAAATATATTCCGTGAAGTTGCAAGATTTATTCATATTTTTTGCATATATAATGAGAGGGGCGTGGTCCATGATGTGAAGCCGAGGGAAACAGGAGCCAAACCACAAGGTAAAACTGCATTTCCTTTGCTGCTTGCCCTGATGTTCCCCCGTCACTCTGTCTATTGTCTGCTGAGGAAGAGAGCGTGTGTGGGGTGGGGAGGAGAAAACGGAGGCAGTTGCAAGCTGAACCAATCAATCGTGTCATTTTCTCATCGAGCCTGGGGCTGGAACAGGAGAGATAGTGAGAGTGTGACTGCGAGGCTAACGCTCTATCTCTCTCTCTCTCTCTCTCTCTCTCTCTCTCGGGCAGTGCAGATAAAGCCGCTCTGTGTGCTGGCCGTGCCTGCTGGGGAACATTACGGCAAAGCAAAGCAAACACAATTATCGTCGTACAGACACACTCCGAGAGCCAGGGAGAGCTCCATAAAGCCAAAAGGTCCTGCCTCGCAATGTGTCATTAGCATCGTTCCGTCCCATTGACCCAGATGCTTTAATGAGGGAGACAAAGAGACTAAAATCATATTTCTGTTTTTCACGCTGACAAACACATTTTCATTCTGGAGATCGTCTCTGCCGTACGTAAATACCAACGATTTATTAGCGAAGTCAAACTCCGCACATCGTTTCAAGAAAATTTTCTTAGCAATGTTCTACTTTTAGTAATTAGTCACATACTATTAAGCACCCGTGTGGCCTGGAGGTAGAGCGACATTATATATTATACAGCAAAAATGATTACACAGTGCTGGAGAACAGAATCTGGGTCAGCAGACATGGGAGAGATGCATCAGGGGTCAGGATTAGAGAGGGAGGGGGTCATGCATTAGTGTGAGACTTTTCTATGCTGAAAGAACCACTAAGCTGCGTTCACAGAGACGTTCTGGTGTCGATGCGTTGATGGACAGCAATGTGTAAAGCTCACTAGAGTTGAATTTTAACCAAAAATACTCTTATGTAAACGTGTCACTCAGTCTGGCGTCGAGCATCCATGAGTCTGAAAGAGTTCCCGTTACACCAGGGAAAAGATATTGTTCCCGCCCACAAACCACACGGAGCGTTTTTTTTTTTCGACAGATGCCAAAAATGTCCTTGCAAACGGATGTCTAGAGATGTCGAGCTCTTATTAGCTGATATAAAGTCTCTGGAAAATGCTTGTTTCTGATTGGCTGTGTGTTTACTCACAGTTCTGAATCAATACTTACGATGCTATGCAAATGTGTTGGAGTGTAACCATGACAACCACCATAAATAATAATATGGTGTAGACTTGGCTGATGTCAACGTTTCACTTTCACACTGGTAAATCATAAAACACGCAAAGATTTTAATCAGACGTGACAAGAAAAAAAACAAAACAACAACCTATGAGATGTAACCATAGCAACAGTCATATTGTACCCTATGAATATGATACAATGATATTTACATGTTATTCACTTATGAGGAAGTAAAACATAAAAATCTGTTGTCTATGCAAGATCATAACAATTCATTTTTATGTTATGTTTATGTTTATTTCTTTTTAATATTAGGACACCGTTCAGCGCAAGGCTGCCTAGCCAGTCAGCGTTTACTGTAATAAGGTAGGAAACTTGGCAACATTTTCTAGGAATCTTCACGTCACATCATTATGTTCACCAAAGTGAAGCTGCATACAATTTAAAAATATACGTATGATGACCTTCAATTCAACTAAGAGATCCATCCAAGTGGGACAGACTTTATTACAGCGACAGAAAACTACAAACGCTGCCCAAAACATGGAACACGGGGTCGGGATAAATGGCACATGAGAGTTCCATGAAGGCTCGAGGAACATGAGGAACATAAGAAACATAAAGAACATAAGGAACATAAGGAACATAAGGAGCACGAGGAGCACGAGGAACATGAGGAACATGAGGAACATAAGGAGCATGAGGAACATAAGGAACATGAGGAGCATGAGGAGCATAAGGAACATGAGGAGCATGAGGAACATAAGGAGCATGAGGAGCATGAGGAACATGAGGAGCATGAGGAGCATGAGGAGCATGAGGAGCATGGTCGACAGAGATCTCAGCTCTCACACACCGTGTCTGGACATTTGAGGCGTCTAAAATCAGCTGTCGTGCTCTATGTAACACACAGCCACTAAATTCCTAACACAGCAGATCAGATTGCAGGAAGAAGAGGAACAGCGCGCACACACACACACACACACACACACACACACACACACGAGTTTTATGCATTACTGCCGCCCAGCACATGTCAGTTTATGGAATAATATTCAACACCAGTGTTACAGGTCATGAGGGATCATCGTACGCGTTTAATTACACGGCGTGGTTACTGACTGATACGCGCTGGAGGTGAAGGTCACCGCAAACGTCCTGCGCTGCTTTCATGGCCAAGCTGAGAACATAAATATAAATAAATATAAATAAATATAAATATTAATATTAAATCTATGATAAATGATCTAAATGATAGTTCCTGTCATTATGTTAGAATGAGGGATAGACTGAGTAACGCACAGACAGATATACAGTCTAATGCACAGAGACGTACAGAGAGACAGAGACGTACAGAGAGATTAACTGATAGAGAGATTAACTGATAGAGAGATTAACTGATAGAGAGATGCAAATAGAAATAAAAACAGGGAGAGAGAAAAACATGATGGGGAGACAGACAGATAGTCAGAATATGTATAGATGGATAGATGTATAAAAGATAGTCATAAGGAGAGAGAAGAATAGATAGATAGACAGAACAGACAGCCAATGAGACAGACAGATTAGTGAACAGAGAGACAGAATAGTGAGCAGAGAGACAGACAGATTAGTGAGCAGAGAGACAGAATAGTGAGCAGAGAGAGAGACAGATTATTGAACAGAGAGAGACAGACAGACTAGTGAACAGAGAGACAGACAGATTAGTGAACAGAGAGACAGACAGACAGACAGAGACAGATTAGTGAACAGAGAGACAGACAGATTAGTGAACAGAGAGACAGACAGACGGACAGAGACAGATTAGTGAGCAGAGAGACAGACAGATTAGTGAACAGAGAGACAGACAGACGGACAGAGAAACAGATTAGTGAACAGAGAGACAGACAGATTAGTGAACAGAGAGACAGATTAGTGAACAGAGAGACAGACAGATTAGTGAACAGAGAGACAGACAGACGGACAGAGAGACAGACAGATTAGTGAACAGAGAGACAGACAGACGGACAAAGAGACAGATTAGTGAGCAGAGAGACAGAC
>CM074998.1:16688095-16701841 GCA_037576825.1 Pangasius krempfi
CACACACACACACACACACACACATATATATATATATATATATATATATATATATATATATATATATATATAGATAGTAAAGTGCTAGATCCCATGCTTCATGCTAAATCACTAGTCTTATACACACAACGCACTACACAAAGCACAGGATCTAT
Organism: Pangasius krempfi; assembly: GCA_037576825.1. Classification (NCBI taxonomy): domain Eukaryota; kingdom Metazoa; phylum Chordata; class Actinopteri; order Siluriformes; family Pangasiidae; genus Pangasius; species Pangasius krempfi. The sequence continues at coordinate 16,688,251 of CM074998.1, forward strand.
AATTTTACACCCTAAATAGAATAGTGCACTTATACATGGAGTAGGACACTACACCCTAAATAAGGTCTATCATCCATCATTCCTTCACACCCAAGTTCCTCCTACAGAGTCATTCTGGACCTATAGCGCACTACATGTAGTGTCCTTAGTCCTATAGTCCTAGATTTTGTGCACTATGGATAAAGAGCAGGAGCTATCACTTCATCCCCTATGTAGTGCACTGATATAGGGGGCAGAGATCGAGTGCACTATAAAGGGTGTAGGAGGAATTTTATGTGTATTCTTACAGAAGGAGTAGAACTAATTAATACCGAAAACACAGCATGCATAGTTAATATATTAAATATAGGAGATATAGGTAATATAGTGCACTACATAGGGTGCACTACATAGGGTGCACTACATAGGGTGCACTACGTAGGAGCCATCGCGTTCATACCCCATGTAGGCCTATATAGTGCACTATATATTTTTAGACGTAATTTTTTTTTATGTGTAACATATAAGCAGTAGGAGCTAAAGCACCGCATCTGCCCCTCTTCTGGACATAAAGGGTGTATATTATGTCAAGCCATATGCAGTGCGTGAAGGTAGGGAGCAGGGAGCCATTTAGGATGCGTGCACTAGCTACATTTTAAAGCGCATATACATGTATATATATATTTTGTATAATGATAATAATAATAATAATAATAAAAGTGTTAGTGCATGCACTATGAAACTAAAGCAATCATAATACGACAAAATTGCTTATTTATTCATTTATCTATTTATATAACTAACGCAATAACGCTCTATAAGCAAGCGCGCTCGTGCCCGTGCACTTGTTTATCCAGCGGCGCAGTCGCGTGACATAACGGTTAGGCTGTTTAACGACACCGAACGCACAAATGCGCACGAGCGCGTCGCGTGCAGGTGTTTTCCACGCTGGAGCACAGCGTCACTCACCCAGAACACGAAGGAGTAGACGATGAGCAGGGTTTTCAGACACGTTATCACGGGTTTGGTCTCCATTCTCCTCGATGCCATACTACAGCGAACGGGCGGTGCGCGCGCTGCTCTCGTTCTCCGGCGCGAGCCGCGGCCTCTCTCAGCGCTGCCGCTCTCGACGCACCAGCCAATCGGAGAGCGCGCTGCCTCAACATGTCCCGCCCACGCTGTGACGTTGACGTCCCCCTTTCTCCGTCTCAGCCCCCTCCGCCCTTTCCCTTCTTGGGAATCACGTGACTGTGCGCCAAGGGCGATGGCAGGTGCACTAGCATCTGCGGGACACATTAAAAAAAAAAAAAAAAAAAACGCATACTACTATGCTAAACAGTATATATTTGCAAAACAGTCCTGTTTTATTTCTCATTATTCTCACTGTACTACCTCAATAAAAAGTGCGTCACAACAGAAAAACAGACTTGTGTACAATTGAAGACGAACCCTTTGACTTGCTGCGGCGTTGCCACGGCAACCGGCAGAGGAACTTAGCCTGTTCACTACTGTTCAGTACGCTAGTATGCGAAACAATTCTCCTTGTTACCTACACATATATACTTAAACACTGTTTTGTATGCTAGTGTGCAATTTTGAACGTAGGCACAGACCATCTTTTCATTAAAGGACCAGCAAATTCCCTGTTTTAAGATATTATCATTTTATGCTCTTATTTGTTTATTAGTTGTTTTAAAAAAAAAGAAACAGGTACTTGCTAATGCTAACAAAAAGGAAACATTAGCATAATGAAAACGAGTTCAGGCTAATCGGTGGCTGCTAGCTTCCAGTCACAGTTAGCCATATTAGCATGGAGATTATTGCTCTTCAAATAAAAAAATGTGTTATTTTTTCTATGAAATATAATCAATTTGGTGATACTAGATACATCACATTATAGTAGTATATATGTATGGCTAAAGAAAGATTTTCAAATTTTCATCTCAACAGGGAGTGCAGAAAATCGACTGCGTAATCCGGTTCTGAATATGAGGAACTTTACCCATGTAAATATTGACATAAAAAAAAATACACAAAAACAAGTTAACCCACACACTATCATCCAGAAATGAGTGACTGACTAACAGACTAACCCACTAATTAGCATTATAACATTATTAACACACAAACTAGCATTTTAGTTAACAGGATAAAACAAACGTGACAACAGAAGGAAAGTAAATTGTCTCTTCTTCACTGTGCTCATATGATCAGCAGCACAGTGTGAAATAAGTTCACACTTCTGTTTAAGAATTAGCACGCTGGTGTGCACTATCAGCCGCCCCAAATTCACAACCTATTGTGAACGCAGCTGGTTCTGCTAATGCTAACCAAAACCAGAGCTAATAGACCACTAAAGCTCTTTATTAGCTTCAGTGAAAATGCTAAGGGTCAGCTGGTAAATTGATGGGTGTCACATATTTTCTTTCACAAACTTAGACAAAGTCACAACTAAAACTGTTGTATAACCAAATGTGGATGGAAAATAGTGCAGGAGCAGTAAGGATGATTTACAAAATGATAAATCATTATCATGGATTTCAGTGTGTGTGGTAAACTGACTAGCACACACGCTAATTTTAGAAAAAAATACTAACCCATTATAGTAAACTATAAACTAATCACAAACTAGCATTATAGTAAACGGGCTAATCTACAAACTAGCATTATAGTAAACAGGCTAATCTACAAACTAGCATTATAGTAAAAAGGCTAGTCCGCAAACTAGCACTTTAGTAAACTATAATCACAAACTAACATTATAGTAAACTATAAACTAACCACAAACTAGTGTCATTACAGACAAGCTAACACACAATATCTCGGTACACCGTATTAAAGAAATCTAAAACACTGATAATGTTAAATGTCAGGACACAGTACAGAAAATGTCGTGACTTTAAAATAAATTTTAAAATACTTTTAAAAAACCCTTTAAGGTAAAGTTTCCCCACTACATGTTGATCAGAGGTGATCTAATCCTTATCGTGCCTTTGGCTCTTGTGATGTTGTAGGACAGTGTAGCTTCACAGGATGGTGCAAAACTAATTTCTACGTATATTTCACATGACCTCATGTTTTAGTGCGACTCTCGACACTTACGTGTGTAAAAGAAAAGCTTAAGAACCAAGGTGAAAAAGTGGCCCTGCAGAGACGTTCTCTCGTTTCTTTATATAGAATCGTTTGTTACTATCGTGCCCTCTAGTGGACGACTCATTAATTACACCTAAACGAAACGTATGCTGTGATTATATACTTTTACAGGCTTTCAAAAGCAAAACGTACACAGGGATACAGAGGTTACCTGATAGTGACATCACCTACTCACCTACTCCCAGTACAGCCTGGTCCTCCTGCTTTTCTTCCCATAAGAAGCCCTCCTGTAAAGAAAACATGCTCAGGGTTTGAAGGATAAGCTGACCAAGCACTATATATATATACACAATAATCAGCTCACTTTAAATTAATTCATTATTTTATCCAGAAAAATTCGGATCATTTCTATAAGCGGTGTCTCTGATTAAGATCTGTCTCCTCCGAATGCATTTTAAAGGAACGAAATTATTCATTGTCATAATTACGTACTTTGATATGGCCCTCAAAAGGCACACCACATTTTATAGTGTATTTACAGCCAAAACATAAAATCTGAGTTCTGAATACTGATTTCAGGGTTAAATCCTCGCTGCGCGCTTAACTCAACTCCAACACGGCCTATAGTGTGTATTACTTACTGCACCACCAGCAGCAGCTGGCGTTCACTAAAATTAGTGACTGACCCAGAAAACCGGTTTTATCCATTTACATTTATTTACAGACTGCATCAGCCTCGCTGAATAGAACATATGTACAGAGAGCAGAACAAAAAATAATACAAATATTCAGTATATAAATTCGTAAGACAGTCTCTGGTATAAGAAAATATGAGGCACAGGGGAAAAAAAGCAAATCGTAAACTACTGTCAGGACCAATCACGCCGTCATCAGAGCAGCAAGCGAGTGTTCATGGGGCAAATCAAACAAGCTGCTCAGGATTCTGGTGAGCTGGCTAACGTGCTAAATAAATAAAGTAAGGTTTATTGAATTTCCTTACACGTAAAAAAGTCTTCCTCTTTATCTTTGTCTGAAAAAAACCTCTGCCATTTTTGTGCTGTGGTGAAAACACACTGGCATCATAGCAAAGACAGCATCAGTTACCTTCTTTCTCTCTCCTGCCTTTTTTTAAATTTTATTTTATTTTGAAATTTTGTATTTTTATTTAATCTGTTTAGTGGCCTCTAGTGGACGATAAAGGAATTAATTCTTGAATTACTTGGAATTAATGCTGTAAATGCTGTATGTTTTCAATGCAAAAAAAAAAAAAAAGGAAATAAATAAAAAAACATGACAGAGCAAATCCTTTAAATTTACAAAATGAGCTCATGAGCCAATTTAACTATCAGTTAAATACAGGTAGTGTGTGTGTGTGTGTGTGTGTGTGTGTGTAGGTCTGCGTTTATATGCTCTGTTGCTGGAATCAGGATGAACATTTCATCATCTTTTCGGTGGTACAATCTCAGCAGATCACACAAGCGGTATCCCAGAGCTACAAGGCAGAAGACAAGATACACGAATCAGGTTCAACACAAACTGAACTCACTGAAGTACAGAGTTTAATGTAAAACGTGCCTTTTGGTTCAGCTGAGTTTCAGAGGTTAATGGTGGTGACCTCTAATAGCACAACACAAACATCCTAAAAGAAGTTCATGGGTCACATTTTTCCAGTTAATCCCAACCGCTATCATGAGACACTATCTCTAGGATTTCTCCTTTTTTTTTTTTTTTGTCGGAAATTGTTTAGCGTTAAATAGCGTGCCACCCTAGCTAGCTATTTTATTACAGAATGAAAGCCAGTAGCTGAGATCATGCAGCACAATGCCAGTCGTTATTGAGATTTTAAATATGATTTGATTGTAAATGGCTTTGCAATACACATGCTATTTATTCTTCCCTCTAAACTTGGCTAACTACTTAGTTGTTATTAGCTATCTAGTTTACCAAAACACACCAATCTTTTTTTTTGTTTGTTTAAATACAAGTGTACATACTCGAATTTCTCCAGGGCACAGACAGGAGTTTGCACTAAATCAAACAGCACGTTCAGTCCTGATTCTGTCACATCGTTGCCAGCCAGGTTCAGCTCTCTGAGATGCGATGGGTTCGACATCAGCGCTGCAACCAGAGCAGGACAGCCTTCATCTGTAATCCCGCAGTTAAACAGTCTGTACGAGGACAACAAAAGCAAAGGGCACTCTTTGAGCCATCTGAAGAAATATACTATCCTAAGTAACTGTAGAATGGCTCTGTTCACAAAAGGCGTGCATAGATGCAGGGTAAAAGGATTTCCCAAAGGTTTAGCACCGAAACAGTGGAGTTATCATCATCTTCACTCACAATGTAAAGCCTTTTCACCTTGTCACTGTCGATGCTTTGTGAAAGAATTAATTCGCAGCTATCGGGGTAAAATAGCTTTTATTAGTGAAGTGGGCTACTACAAAGTAGCTAAATATGTACAGTATGTAGCTCATTGATATTTTGTATGTGTGTATTATTTCATATTTACTACATTTCAGTTACTTTGCAAATTCCTGTACTTTACAAAATTCTGCACGGGTGAAAAACTTGATTAAATTTTTTTTTTTATCACTGATGTTTAGCATCTTTCTGCTAACCGCTGAGACCATACCATTGATAAAACTCACCCAAGTTTCTTTAATGTACATTGCTGATTCCCCAGTGGCTCAGAAAGCAGCTTTACTCCCGAGTTTCTTATTTTATTACTGCTCAGATCCAACTCTCTTAAGTGTGGTGGGTTTGAGCTCAGAGCTGAAGACAGAGCAGCACAGCCTACCTCTGTGATCCTGCAATCACATAACCTGTAAGAGAAAGAGAAGGAGCTTCTTATCCTGGGCGGCCTGTTAGTGTCTGTTGGTTCACTGGAATATGAGTGACGAGTCGCCTGAAACTCAGCTACATCAACTCAACAAACTGTGGCGCTTAAGCTAACATAGCTACATAATATGAGCCAAGAAGGGACATTCCGCTGAGACCAGACTGGACATTAAACATATGCTGTAGTAAATACATAATCGTGTTATTAAAATATACCTCCTCTGAAACATCTCACATTTTATTTTCACTAATTTCGAGTGCTTGTATGTACGATAGAGTAAACGTTCAATTTTACACTTCGGTCTCACTCCACAATCCAGATGAACAACAGACACATCATCTTCTAAAACCTACGGCATGAAAAGTGGCCAAAAAATAAAAATAAAAATAGTAATTAAAAAAACAAAAAAACAAAAAACAAAACACAATTCCCCTGCCCACCACTCAACTGGTTCATATGTTCTGAACCAGTAAATCTCATTTAATCGGTTATTTATATAAAATATTTTGGACAGTATTATTAAACAGAAATGCAGGAGCAGATGACACACATGGGGCCGTATTCAGGAGCTAAGTGTGCGTAGTGAGGATTTAATACCGAAAATTGTGCACATCGCTGTGTAACTACAAGTACAACTATTCCGAAGTTGTGTGAGAGAAGGGCGGAGTTTGTCCAAAACAGAGGCGAGTCTCAGTTACGTGCAATTCTGGGTGTGATGTAATCAGAATATGTCATGCTGAAATGTAAATACACAAAAAAAAAACCTACAGCATGCCACGTGAGGCCGATATTAAATACGTAAATATGACACTATTTATTAATTTATAGTATTGTCCCATTCAAAGGCTAGGAAAAGATTTTTTTTCCCATGAAGGACGTGGAAGGAGACGCAACTTCATCAGAGACACTGCTTATCTCTGAAATTTTCTAAATTTAAATCATGAACAGAGCTGTAAGCATAGCAGATATAGTCAGCTTATCCTTCAAACCGTGGGCAGACCCCAGAAACCTGACTGACGCAGCTGCGTAACCCGACTCTGAATACACGTAACTTTACCCAGGCAAATATTGATGTAACTTTTAGACTTAAGGCGCCATCGCTGAATACGTCCTGTTGTGCACAAGAATACATCACATGTGGACATAAAAGCAGCGTCTGTGTCTCACTTCAGCGTCTCTAGTTTGCAGTGTTTATTCTTCAGTTCCTTAGAGAGCAGCTCCACTCCTGAATCACGCAGATCGTTGTTACCCAGATCGAGTTCTGTCAGTTTGGAGCTGATCAGAAAGGCCAGGGCTGAACTGCTTGTCTCCGTCAGACTGCAACCCTGTAGCCTGTGAGCAAAACATGATTCGAATGAATTGTCCCCATACAAACAAGTCATCATCCGCAAACAAAACACAGCAGACTGCATTTTCACTCCTGACTCGCGTACACACGTCAAATCTGTGCGTGTCGCACCTCAGGGTCTCCAGTTTGCAGTGAGGATTCTTCACTGCAGCCGAGAGCATCTCTACCACTGAATCCTGCACATTGTTGTTACTCAGGTCCAGCTCTTGTATTCGGGAGGAATCTGAGTTAAGAATTAAGGCCAGGGCTGAACAGCTTTCCTCTGTGAGATGGCAAGCCCGGAGTCTGAATGTAAATGAGATTCGAATTAATTGCATCCATAGAAAACGCACAAGCAGAAACACACAAAGCGAACACTTCACATACTGTTGGTAAGATACTTACTTCAGTACCTCGAGTTTAAAATCCATATCCATCCTGTATACAGCAGACAGCATCTTCATTCCTGAATCCTCTAGCTTATTGTAGCTCAGGTCCAGTTCTCGGAGACTTGAGTAGTTTGAGCTGAAAGCTGAAGCTAGGAATGCACAGCTTTGCTCTGTGAGACGACAGCAGCACATGCTGGGAAAGCAAACGAGTATAATCATTGTTACCAAAGCTGTAACCAAATCAGCAGCACTCAACATTGAGAGGAGAGCAAATTGGAGTCGGCTTTACGTTGTACAATTTTCAGCCCGATTTTGCTGTGACAGATGAAAAAAACCTCATCTCGTAAAAAAAATACTTATCTGGTCATCAGTCGAGAGCGACGGTCTTAGATTGCATAGTGTGATGTGTTCACCGGCTGCTGATTGAGCACTTTTGAGACCAAAGACAGCCGAGAACGAAATTCCGGCAGTGTCATAAATTTAATGGGACCATTGCTACAACGCTCGTCTAAAAGCCACTAATACGAGGACAGCAAACTCAAGAGACAGCCAAAAAAAGGGCAATCAACACAGGTGAATTACAGCTTCCTGTATCCTTGTTACATAAAGCACACTTAGAAGACTTGAATTTCATCTCCGTGGCCCTCAGGCTTGTCCTCAAACTCCTGCAGACCTACGCTAAATCGCTCCCACATATACACACATACACACACACGATACGACGTGAAAAATGAATTACTTTAAGCTCTCCAGTTTACAGTTTGGATTGTCCAGTGCACCACAGAGCATCTTCATTCCTGAATCCTTCAGTGTATTGTTGCTCAGGTTCAGTTGTCGCAAACTCGATTCGCTGGAGATGAAAGTTGAAGCCAGAAGTCCGCAGCTTTTCTCTGTGATGTTACAACCACAAAGGCTGGAATATAAACGAGTGCAATTACTATAAACCTCTCTCTGACCATGAACACACACACACACACACACACCACACACACAGTATAATATAAAAAATTAATCACCTTACACTCTCCAGTTTACAGTGTGGATTCTTTAGAGCTTTAGAGAGCAGCTTCACTCCTGCATCGTAAAGGTCGTTGCTGCTCAGGTCAAGCTCTCTCAGATTTGAGGAGTTCGAGCTTAGAGCAGAGGCTAGTTCTTTACAGCTTGTCAATGTCAGTTGGCACGAACACAGACTAGAGAATCAATGAAAGCAAATTTAAATATTTATGCCTCATAAAATAGTCCATATGTGCTTCTTTCTGTGAGACTGGCCACTTAAATTTGCACTTTAGTCCAAGAATGCTGGCTGAAATGTTTCATTACATCAAAATACACACACACACACAAAAAAAAAACTTAGCCAGTGGAAAAAGACTTACATGGCTTCAACCATCTTTAGCTCAGTTATCAAGAGCCCTCATTAATACATTTCCCCTCAAACATGACAAACAGGGAAGCAGGCAGAAATTGTGGCAATCAAGGGCAAGGGAGGCAATAATGGTTGTTGTGAGTGGTACAACAACCTCAAACCATCAAGACACATTGTTTTGGTACAACAACATTTTGAGGATCAGTGTCAGTCTAGGCGACAACGTGACTCACAACAATACCTTGTGCAGGAACAGGGCCAAAGGCTAAAGCAGGACCAGTGACTATGCAGCAAGAATGAATGGTGGAAGACCAATGGTTTTGTGTTTAATTAAGATTAGGGCAGAGAGTGGTTACTAAAGGTCACTAGAGGAACTCATTTTGCATGGTCTGGTTTCTGTCAGTTCCTGCAGGAAACAAAGACCTTAACCAGAAACCTAAACTGAGGCATTTGATGTAGGAACTTGTCCAAGCAATATAGCAATTGCTATCACAGCAAGCTACTGTAGGTCTGGAATACCTTGGCATACACAACATGGACATAGTCGAGCATTGGCGTGGATTCAGAAGAACAGAAGCAGCTTTGGAAGCTATGCACTAGTAAGGCACTTCCATAAGAGGAGAAATCATGGACCTCACCGTAACACAGAGAATAGAAACTAACTGGATGTCATAAGACTTCGTTGCAATGTCCCCTGAAGGGGCACATTTCCTTCTATTTTTTTTTAATTTTTACCACATTTTCTACTAATTTGGTCATCTGCCAATGCCCACCCACTAGCTATCTCTTCCCTATTACAGGACAGGGAGGGTGAGGGCAAACACGTGCTTCCTGCAAAACATGTGAAGCCAGCCAGAAACATATGCTCAAATATGTTTCTTCTCATGCTACCTCACAGGGCAGCTAAACACTTGGAAAACACTGCTAACTGCCCTCTTCCACATACATGAGCTTGCCAAGGGTTTTAGGTCTCTGCATCCCAGAGAGGGCATATTTCTAACCTGGAATAGTTTATGTAATATTACATTAAAATAATAATTTAAATAACTCACATAGCTTTTCTGGATGCTTGGATGACTGGCAGCAGCCTGAGGAAACATTCCTCCGATCTGTCATATTTACTAAGGTTAAACTCGTCCAGCTTTTCTTCTGAGTTCAACAACACAAACACCAGAGCTGACCAGTGAGCAGGAGAGAACCTGACTCCAGACAGACGTTTGAGACGTTTTCTGTTCAAGTACATTTGGACTTCTTGGACTAGAGACTGGTCATTCAGTTCATTCAGACAGTGGAACAGATTGATGGATTTCTCTGGAGAGGGATTCTCCCTGATCTTCTCTTTGATGTACATGACTGTTTCCTCTTTGCTATGAGAGCTTTCTGATGGGGTGATCAACCCGCGTAGGAGAGCCTGATTGGAATTCAGTGAGATCCCAAGCAGAAAGCGAAGGAAAAGGTCCAGATGACCATTCTCACTATGTAAGGCCTTGTCCACTGTTTTTTTGAGTAGGTCAGTCATGGCTATGCTCTTGACAACATCTGAGTGTTCAGACTTGCTGGAGCTAAAGGTGATGAACACGAATAAAGCGGCAAGAAACTCCTGGACGCTGAGATGCACAAAGCAGTACATCTTCCCCAGATAGAGTCCAAACTCCTCCCTGAAGATTTCGGTGCACACTCCCGAGTACACCGACACTTCTTTGACGTCTATGCCACAATCCCTCAGGTCTTCCTCATAGAAGATCAGGTTGCCTTTTTTCAGTTGCTGGAAAGCAAGCTGTCCTAAAGCAACAATTCTGTCTCTAGTTTGGTGAAAACGCATTTCACAATTTTCATTGTACTTTTGATCCCGGTGTTTGGTCTGAAAGATCAGGAAGTATATGAACATTTGTGTCAGAGTCTTCGGGATCTCTTTGCTCTCTGCTTCAGTCAGCATCCTCTCTAGAACAGTTGCTGTAATCCAGCAGAAGACTGGGATGTGGCACATGATGTACAGGCTCCTTGTTGACCTCAGGTGTGTGACGATTCTGTTGGCCAGTCCGTCGTCACGGATCCTCTTCCTGAAGTACTCCTCTTTCTGAGGGTCGCTGAACCCTCGTACTTCTGTAACCCGGTCAACACAGTCAGGAGGGATCTGATGGGCTGCTGCAGGTCGAGATGTTATCCAGAGAAGAGCAGAAGGAAGTAGAGTCCCCTTGATCAGATTTGTCAACAGCACATCCACCGAGGCGGGTTCTGTTCTTTCCCACAACATCGGATTGTTCTGAAAATCCAAATTAAGACGATTTTCATCCAGACCATCAAAGATAAACAGAACTTTGTACGCTTCATAATCATGTAAGCCTGATGTTTCTGGAAAAAAGTGATAAAGAAGGTGCATCAGACTGAGCTTTTTCTCCTTCATCAAATTCAGTTCCCTAAAAGGAAGTGGAAATATGAAGTGGATGTCTTTGTTCGCTTTTCCTTCAGCCCAGTCCATGATGAACTTCTGCACCGAGACGGTCTTTCCGATTCCAGCAACACCTTTGGTTAGCACGGTCCTGACGGATTTATGTGTTCCAGGTAAGGGTTTAAAGAGATCATTGCATTTGATTGGTGTGTCTTCACTTGCTGGTCTCACGGCTTTTGCCTCAATCTGTCTCACTTCATGTTCGTTGTTGATCTCTCCGCTATCACCTTCTGTGATGTAAAGCTCTGTGAAGATCTCGGTGAGAAGTTTTGAGTTTCCGTGTTTTGAAAGACCTTCATTGATGCACTGAAATTTTCTCTTCAGAGTACATTTTAATTTCTTCTGGCTCATGGATATCATTTCTAATAAGCACAAAGGACAATAATTAATATTTTAATATTTATCACAATTTTTTGGGTTAATTAAACTTCAGGGCTTATTGTTTCTATAAAAGCTGATACTGACTTGTATTGTTTTAATCAAAGAACTCTTACTGCTCTGTAATGTGTTAGCAAGGTCATTAAGCTTCATGTTCCTGAGGACATGCAGTGTGATTTTCAGTACTGCCTCCTTGACAATGTTCTGCTCCTCATCCTTCACCTCCCTCTCAGAGCATGCTGGGTAAGATGGACTCAACAGCTTCCAGAACCTCGTCAACTCTTCCTTTATCAGAGCAACAACCTTGTGCTCCACCTCCTGAAAGAGGATGTTAAGGTTATTTACTTTCCTTTCAATACCAGAGAAGAAGATCGATAGTTTTTTTGTTTTTAATCTATGTAACCATGGGAACAGAACCTACTTTATAGTCCACATCTAAGTGTAAATGGAAAATTATAAAGCCTGATGATTTCTGATAAAAGTTATCTTAATCTTAGTTAGAGTGCTGATGGTGTGCTTCAAAGGAAAAGATGTTTCCAGGTCAAAAGACGTCCGTTTAGATTCAAATCCGATCTCTCCATTTCAGGTCTTAGATACGAGCTGGAACCAAACTCATTGTTAGAATTCTCCCCATAATCGTTTACGCACCTTGAAAATGTCTCGTCCACCTTTGCCACTGAGGTAAAACACACAATAAAACATGGATTTAAGTAACACACTATCACCTACCTACACAATATACCCTGCCAGTCAACCCCCGTATTAATATTTATGGTCAAACTTCAAGAAATGTGTCTAAGCAAAAAGCTGACTCTTAAAAAACAAGCTTATAAGAAAAACCTAGCTGAGTCATGCTAATGAGGCACTCGTAGCGCATGAACATATATTTGTGTTACAGGTGATACTAACACCTTCTATTATCAACCGTAAGACAAAAACTCCACATATTAAAACTTTCCAGTGCCAGAGTGAAAATTAGCATTGCTTTGGAGTCATTAAACCCTCCACATTATCAAAGTATCCTACAGAACCACTAAGGGGACGTGGTGATTATTTTTAAAGGCATGGCCACTTAGTAAAATACTGAGGCCACTAGTTAAGTTTCTGATGTTATGTTACCGGTGTGTTTTGTAGTTGAGACATGGATATACCATCAGCCCATGTCCGCTTAAGCAAATTCTCTAAGTCAACAGACTTTTTTCTGCCATTCCTGCCCAATCAATTATGTGGAAGCCACATATTAATGGGTAACAACAATAATAATACATGGCCTTAAGATACTTCATGGCCTCAAAAGATGATATATTAGAATCAGTGGCCAAATGGCATTTACTGATATGAATTCCCTTCAAATAAAACAGGATTCAGGTCCATCCAAACTCTCAGTGTAATACACAGAGGAAACAAGAGCTCTCACCATTTATATCATTATTCAGTTACATAAAACTTCCACCAAATAAACTGTACCTTGGGCAAGGAATTACAGGTTCCTTTGTGAAACTAACTGGTTGGACACACAGATAATATTAGTCACAATGGGTCATTCCTACCTTAAAGGTTCTCCCTTTTGGAAAGAAATTGGTTGCTCGATGGATATATCGCTCTTCATGGACAGACAGCTAGGTTCTGGTGCTCTAAAACACAACACTAGCTGAATAAATTTCTTTATTTTATACTTTAACAGTCATATTAGTCACAATGGGTCATTCCTACCTTAAAGGTTCTCCCTTTTGGAAAGAAATTGGTTGCTCGATGGATATATCGCTCTTCA
>CM074998.1:16701851-16711888 GCA_037576825.1 Pangasius krempfi
CACAATGGGTCATTCCTACCTTAAAGGTTCTCCCTTTTGGAAAGAAATTGGTTGCTCGATGGATATATCGCTCTTCAAGGACATAAAGTTGTCTTCTGGTGCTCTAAAACACAACACTATCTGAATAAATTTCTTTATTTAACAGTCATATTAATCACAATGGGTCATTCCTACCTTAAAGGTTCTCCCTTTTGGAAAGAAATTGGTTGCTCGATGGATACACAGCTGGGTTCTGGTGCTCTAAAACACAACACTAGCTGAATAAACTTCTTTATTTAACAGTCATATTAGTCACACTGAGTCATTCCTACCTTGACCAAGTAAACGGTTCTCCCTTTTGGAAAGAAATTGGTCGCTCAGTAGATATATTGCTCTTCATGGACAGATAGCTGGGTTCTGGTGATCTGAAACACAACACTAAATAAGTAAATCATCTTCATCTGATCCATAATAGATTCAGGATTCACTTTATTCTCCATCAAACTGGCTTTCTTACAAGCTTGTTTTCTTCAAATCAGCCGTTCAATCATGTTCTTATCAATCCAGGTTTTATTATGTGAGAACAGTTTTATTGCTTAGTTGGTATTATAGAATCGACACAAATAAAATATTATTATAAGTAACAGTTTCGCTGACTCATAATTTCTACTATAGTATTGTTCTTACTGTGAGCGAGTAGAAGACTCTTCCTTTGCGAGGTCAAAAGGTTGCTCTTTCGACCAGTCACGCGTCATGAACGCACGTCTGCGTACAGCCACACTCTTTAGCCTAAAAAGTCATTTTTTTTGTTTTAATTTTTAAATTATTAAATGATTTTTTTTTTTTTAAATGGTCATACATTGTTAGAATAACCAAAATCTTTTGTTGGATTCCAAAAGGAGCCAATGGTACAATTTCCATCAGGCATTTTTTTCCTCCAAACTGGTCCTCACATCAGCACATACCTCAATAATCACATAACTGTAAAGTCAATTTTAAACTATTCTACTTTTCACTTGAGTGAAGAATTTAAACTTTTAGCTTTTCTTTCAGTACATTATTGTCCCCAATAGCGAGGTGTTTGTCAGTTTGTGGTTTAGTTGTCAAGTTTCAGTCATTTCTTTCTCACTTTGCACCACTATAACCGCTGTACTGAGTGAATATGTTTTATCAGAAGTACTGAGTACTGAGGACCTGTTTGTGAAATGCTGCCAGAAAGGACACTTAATATGACGCCGTAATTTATGGTGCTCCTGTTAGTCCTGGCTTCACCTTTTATCATCGTATGAGGATGGAGGTAAGTTCATGTTTGGAACCAGCGTCTGAACCTCGAGGTCACGAAGCTGTGAACAAAACACACGGAAACTGAAGTAGTGTCTGATTAAACGACATCATCTCACGATTTCAAAGTGGTAAAACTTCACACAGGTTCACTCATGAAAATGTACAAAATGTTAAGGACGGAGTTATCACTCATACATTTTCTGGAATTAATTAAAAGAAAGCCAAATTTAAAAAAAAAATGAGATCAGGAGATTGTCCTAGCCGGTTACAGACCTGATTTCCAAACCATTATTACACTAAAGATCATCTCACTGATAACATTCACTCATCGCTTGGTGCCTTTAAAGCTCACGCAGGAAACTGGGCAAATACTCAGATACTCACAAATGCAGGTTCTTATGGAGTTTGTTATGGAGGTTCTTATGGAGTTCCTTGCGAGCTGAAACCCATCATCATCACGCACTTCCCAAACTGTAGTGAACAAGTGTCAAAGTCCAACATGACACGGTCATAAACGAGGATAATAAAACTGGGCTGGCCATGGAAAACAAGTGTGTAGAATTCTGAATTACACTTTAAAGAAACAGATTTCTGTTTTAAATGTCCAGACTTTATTTGTGTGTTCGAGTGAAACAAATCATAATGATGGGTTTTCATGCGTCCCTTCTTTATTTTACTGACACCATTTGTGTAGCATTGTCTTATTTAATTAATGATTAACCTCATACTTACTTTCATCACAATCCATTACATGACTTTAGGAGAAAAAAATACCCCGTGTGAGACAACACGTACCCCAGATGACAGGAAATGACATCACATTATTGTTTATGTAATGCAGCACCAAAATGGCTAGCTAGCAAACTAGCTTCCCAGCTAATATGCTACTTATAGCTACAGATTCAAATCCACTTTTAAACATTAATTCAGGTGGCAGTGATCTATTTTTTCTTTTATACCAAAACAAAGATTAGGATATGCTGTTTAGCAAAATATGCTACTGCTAAAACCTTATCTTAGAGCAACTAGCTAGCTCTTTACTAGCAACTGGGCCTTACTTTAAATCAGTTAAATTCACATATTTAGAGCAAAATATTATGGAATAAAAAATAGAAACCACACCATATTCCACATGTAAGTCATTCTGAAAATCAGTAAATGTCATGCAAATGAAAACAACACTAATGTATTTCACTAAACATTATTTAGAAAAATTACTGGGGTTATTTTGTTTTGTTTGCTCGTTACATTTCAGAATATACTGAACGATTATAATTCAACAAACTTACAGGTTATCATAAAGATATCACAATTTCATCCTTAAATTTTAATACTGCGAGTTACATTGTGTTTCAATTTAAACCAAAAAAGGTTATTATTATTATTATTATTATTATTATGATGTTACACAACTCGTGTCAGCGCCCTCTAGAGGCTTTATTATTTTAACTAGTTAAAATAAGTGCTACTTTTACTGTAAACTTTGTACTGATTTATCTAGTGATAATTTGTGAAGAAGGAAAAAGCTCTTTATTCGGTGTAAATATACTATAAATATCAAGTGGTCTCTCACGTCACATTACTGAATCTGACATTAATTCTAGGTTCTAGAGTTGGAGTCCATGAAGAAACCAAAACATTCCTACCCTAAATAAAAAAAAAATAAAAAAAAGTGTACAGTGTTATATTTACTATATTTACAGTCATATGTGGATTAAACTATATATATATATATAAAACATGTTTGGTCTATTATTAAATAACAGCTGACGCACTACTGACTCATTTCACCAAGTTTAACCACGACGTGTAACTTTTGAGTGTAGTACAGAATTGTATTGATTATTACTTGAAAAAATGAAACCAGGAACAGATACTTTTCTACATGTAATTCATTCCTCTCTTACAAGGTGTGCTGCCACAAAGGAAAAGCAGCTATCGCATACATTCAGAGGAAGATCAGGGAGAACCTCTGTCTACAGAAGCCCTTCACTCTGTTCCGTTGTCTCAACGAACGTCAAGACTTTTCCACTGCGCAGGAAAACGCACCTTTAGTACAGACGCACCTTTAGTACAGAAAAAGGGACAATGGTCTCTCTGGAGTCGACTTCTCTCCTGCTCAGTGGTCAGCTCTGGTGTTTGTGCTTCTAAACTCAGAAGAAAACCTGGACGAGTTCCACCTGATCAGGCTTCTCCAAGTGCTCGAATCATCTAGAAGAGCTATGGGCTACTTTGCTGTTTGTATTTGAAATGTAAGCCCTGTCATTTGTTGGTTCTGGTCGATGTTCTGATCGATTCTCCTCCAGTCTGAGCGGTTGCAATCTCACCGAGAAGAGCTGTGCTCTTCTGGTCTCCACTCTCCGCACCAGATCTTGCAATCTGAGAGAAATCGATCTGGGCTGCAATCGTCCGCAGGACGCAGGATTGAAACTGCTCTGCTCTGGATTGCAGAATCCTCAGTGTACACTCGAGGCACTCGAAGTGAGCTCATCACTCTGTCACAGATAAAATCTTGTTTTGCTTTTGCACCATAAAGGAACAAGTGATATGACCTTCTGTCCTTGTCTCTGCAGGCTGCTGTATTTCAGAGGAAGGCTGCGCTTCTCTGGTTACAGCTCTGAAAACAAACCCTACACATCTGAAAGACCTGGTTCTGGGCTGGAATAAGATAAAAGAAAAGACTTGGGTGTGAAGCTGCTCTCGACTCTACTGGAGGATCCAAACTGTAAACTTGAGAAACTACACTGAGTGGTACCGGTATACTGGTTCTTGACGTATTATTCCCTAGCCCCTGTAGTTTTAGAGAGCTTTAGCGAGTTAAAAGGTTCACAGAAGGGCTCGAGACCTTTTCTTGTATTGATATGGACTTGTCTCTGCCTTATTGGCATTTGTACTGGTGTCACTCTCGGGCATTGGTCTTACTAAATACAGTCTTGACCAAGAGTTTGATAAAAAGTAATTTCCTCTTCTAGAAAACATAAGTTAATCATTGGCACAGTGCGTGAATGAAGCCAACTACTTGGAGTAAAGGGTTGGCCTCAAAATGGACTCAATATTGACTCAATATTGACTCAGGCTCTGCCGGTCCTCGTCTTCGACTTGACAGTGGTGGTGAACAGCCCTAGTTCACCGAGTGGTATTTAGATTGTAATGTAACTCCTATAAGGTTGGCCATTCGAGATGCAGTCATTGATATATCTACAACATCATGCTGAACGATATAGGAGTGTCTCTGGAGAAGTTCAAATCGTCTTATTCATAGCCGTAAACTAATCACTAATAGTTGCGCATTAAAGGTATGTTTCCACCGTTCAGTCACGTTAGTCCAGAAGTGAGGAGTTTTATGTAACTGGACCTTTCCAGGTCTAAGTTGAAAGGTTGCATCACGCTGCTGTAATAAGTGGTATAAGTCTATTTCCTTAGTGTCAGATCAAGAAGGCAATTTCCCAATTATTCATAAACCCACCATGTTGCACTTTTTAATTACATGATACCCACAGATGTAGTGACTCTTCACATATTTCTTTAGCTTCAAAGAAGCTTTTATCAATCAGTCAAAGTTCCACCAAGTTTTATTCACGTCATCTGACTAGAATGTTCGTCACCTCCTGCTGAAAAGATACTGGGGTGGCTTTGAGGGTAAGTGGTAAGAAATCCACTCGTACAGATGCTTATTTGCATCGATTGGTTTTGTTTCCACAAAGAAGAACTAAAGAAGAACTAAAGAAGAACTGAAGAAGAACTAAAGAAGAACTGAAGAAGCGGCTTTAGGCTTTGTTGCGTACGGTAAGAACGATGAATAACGTGAGATTTTCTCCGGCTACCTGCAGGCTGTTTTGCTGCAGTAATATGACAGAAGAAGGCTGCGCTGTTCTGGCTTCAGCTCTGGACCTGAGCAATAAGGAACCAGGAGACTCGGGGACGAAACTACTTACTGCACTGGTGGAGGATCTGCAGCGTAAACTGGAGAAACTACAGCAAGTTTGTGTTACACGTTGCGAGTTTAACAGATGATCCTTCATTACCACAAAAGTGTAACAGTTTTATGTTCAGCTTAAAAGTTTGCGTCGCTCAAGTTGATTATTTGCCTATAACGGCACACCCCCGAGTGGTTTATTCCTTTATACCACAGCAACTTAACAATGATTCAATGATTCAATGATTTAATTGTTAAAAAAGAACACGTAATACTTTTTTTTTTATCTGTTTATACTTACATTAGTTACCTGTTAAATGCTGATGATTTTGTGATAGCGACTGATTGACAGATGTTGTTCTTTCTGTTCTTTTCTCTGATTAACAGGATTTGGTAGAACATGGCGGATGTAATTTTATACACTCTACAAAAGAACCAACGAAACATTACTCCTGACCTTCTCGAGGCTGAGAACATGATGACGATGTTCTTCACAACAACCGATGACGTACTTACCGAAGAAGAGCGATGCGCATGTGTCCAAGCACTTTAAAAATAAATAATATATTAGATTATTGATAAAAAATTAACCAGTACTGATTTAAATATTGCTAGTTATACTGTTCTGTTGTAAAAGCTAGAGATGAGTCACAAAACAGGATCTGATTGGCTGAAATTAAGCTCACAGATGTTTGAATATTCTCAGTCTGACTATTTTTAATATTAACCCGTTATGAATAATGATCATGTCATCTCTATTTCTGATTAATTAAACACTTTCAAACAGATTTCAAGTGTTGTTTGCAATTTTATACATTATCTGTTTAAAATATAAAAAAAAAAAACCCAACAACATAAAAATGTAACTTGGAAAGCAAGCATTAAGTTCTTATTTACTTTGCTGTTTTTATTACATAACTACATGTACAGTATATTTCATATGTATAGTATGACAGTGAAATTCAGTTACGGTGCTAATTAATGTGAAAATTTCTCCCAACTTACCTCCACATTTAGTAACTATAATTTTGCACTGGCGCTACAATGGTAATGTAGCTAAGAGCTAATAGATGATTATGACAACTGATTAGCATCATGAACACTGCATGAAGTAGCATGTTACATAAACACATTAAATCCCAATTCTGTAAACCAAATCACTAGTAATGTTTCGTACAAACGAGTCACAAACGCACGAAGGTGAAATCATCAACATCAGCTTCATTTAAAATACTAAAAAGTCAGTAAAAGTAAAAGAGTCCCTGTCAGTTTGCTTAAAAACAGATTTTAAGGTAAAAATGTTTCCGTTAGCAATCTGGTATTTTTTCTCGTATATAGAAAGCAGGTCAGTTACATATTTTATCAGTGTTTTAAAAGCATCGAATTGTATTTTCTATTTAAAAATATGCAGTTGGGTCAGTTAAGAAAAGTTCGAATCAACTAGAAAAGCCTCTGCCTCGGACATTTCGTAAACAAGGCACGTGGTTTCTGACAACTCCGGGAACTTTTCCTGCTACGATTCCACTTTACAAAATAGATATTAATTGTTTCGTTGCGTTTGGACATTATGTACGCAAATTTAGTGCTCAATATCAAACTTCCAAAAAAAAATAAAACAACAAGTGAGTACAGAAATCTGGACAGGATTTTCAAGAATGTTATATGCTAGCTACCTGACGCGATGCTAGCATGCCACCAGGCACACGTTGCTGTAGTGCTAATTTGTTCAACAGTTAAGAGAAATGGATTTTTTTTTCTGAAGAAAACACGATTCTCTAAAAACACTACACATGACAGCTGTGCGTTTTTTTTTTTTTTTACTTTCTTTGAGAACTAGCTAGCTAGCTAGCAAGTCGGCTAGTTTTCAGACTATCATTATAAATCTTTTAAAGTCTCCATAAAGAAAAATATGTAGTGCATCTTCAAAATAAAGGCTCCTTTTTACATCCATGTGTGCAAAAGTATTTGGTCCCGATGTCAGTGTCACTGATTCTACAAACTTTAAAACAATCTTTCTGTTTCTAAAACGACTTTCTGAACCTTGTGTATTCAGTCATTGGTTTGCTCACTTGAGGTATTCAGCGATTGGCTCGGAGCCATGTAATGAGTCACTGATCTTGTTGCTGATTGGAGGAGAGGAGTGTCAGTCATAGTCGGGGTTGGTGATCAGGATCTGCAGTCCCGCCTCCACGCTGTCTGTGTGTCTGAAGCCTGGAAGATCAGCTGCTAATAAAACCTCCAACACTGAGCACTGGGGAAAGAAAAAGCACGTATATTTACTACAGAGCTGCTGAAGTCTGGATTCTGATTAACCAGTAACCCAGACGTTGGGTAAATATTCCTGCAAAAACTTCTCCACGAATCAAAACACTAACATATAAGTAAACGACCTTAACTACTGGAGTAGCAGCGCTACCGTAATTACTCTAAGAAACAAACAAACAAACAAACAACATCATTCATTTTAGTTTATAAGTGGTGTATGGAGGAGAGGGAACGGCACTGTGAGCTTAGATGTGTGAACTTATACATCAGGTCACGTTTACCTTCAGTCCTGAGAAGATCAGAGAGACTCTGTGCAGCTTGAACTGCTTCAAGAGATCTCGCAATTCATTCACCACTGTGTAATCTATACTACTGACATGCTGACAGTCTAACAGAACACACCGAGGAGCAGATACTGCACACACAGAGAGAGAGAGAACGAGAGAGAGAGAGAGAGGACGAGAGAGAGAGAGAGAGAGAGAGAGAGAGAGAGAGAGAGAGGACGAGAGAGAGAGAGAGAGAGAGAGAGAGAGAGAGGACGAGAGAGAGAGGTTTACATTTCATAAAGTGTTCCACATATCCATATCCAGAACTCAGCCCATTCTGTATTTGTGTGTATTTGTGTGTGATGTGTGTGATGTGTGTGTATCACCGTGTAGCGCGTGTGTGCGCAAGACGTCACTGAAGTGCTCCACGGCAGGAAAATGGAGTCCACTTCCCAGCTTCATCACCAGCACGCCGTGATCCGTTACCTGTTTAACCAGTTCAGCGCTTTATATTCTGTTACATGAGTCCCGACAGCTTCATTAAAGTTTAATCCGAAGCAACATAAAGACGAAATACTAAACGTAAGCGCGTGCGGTTTATCGGCACTACACCTACACACAACATTACCGCTTCTATCTAAAGCACATCGTTCAGTTAGTGCGTTGTTTATTGTAGTAGATGGTTTAGAAGGAGCGTTATTACTCACTGATTGACGATGTGCGCTACGTACTTGACTGTCTAGTACCTGGATTTTTTTTAAGCGTAGATAACGTCTCGAATGTCTCAAGCGCTAGCGTAAGAGAGCATTTTGAGGTTATTGTGATGCTGTTGTAGGTTACAGCTTTACCTTCAGTTCAGGTCTGGCCATTAGATACAGCAGCATGAATCCTGAGACGACTGCACCTCCCACAATGCCATACTGCACCTCCCAGAAACTGAGCAGGAAGGTGACAGAGAACGGCAGCAGGTCCAACTCTGAGACGGAGACAGAAACAGACGGAGAAAGTGTTAAAAGAGAAAATAAACAGAGTCCATTTGAAAAAGATACAGCAGGGATAGAAGTTGATGTCTGAGATTCCTGACGCGACGCAGAGATGCCAAAGTTCCCAGCCGAAGTGGATTATTTATTACTAGAGCAACTTTTATTTATTAAAGAACAACGCATTATACTTTTTAAATCCGTTTATAGTTATAGTGGATCGTCCGCATAACAAATTAGTTCCATATGGTGGGTTTAAAAGCGTAACTTTTAGACGAGTGTGTGATGAAATAAAGTGTGTGTGTGTGGTGTGAATGTATCAGTATGAAATTATTTGGGTGTATGTGGTGACTCACTTCTGACTCTCCAGATGTGTGGAGGAACGCTGAATTCTATCATCGGACCAACGGCGCAGATGATGACGGCCGCCAGAGAAGCTTTGGGGATGAAGGAGAACAGCGGCATGAGGAAGGCCAGAGACAGGAGCACTAGCACACCTGAGAGAGAGAGAGAGACAGAGAGAGAGAGAGAGAGAGAGAGAGGAGAGAGACAGGAGACAGAGAGAGAAACTCAGATAGAGAGAGAGAGAGAGAGAGAGAGAAACTCACAGAGAGAGAGAGAGAGAAAGAGAGAGAGAAACTCAGATAGAGAGAGGAGAGAAACTCACAGAGAGAGAGAGAGAAAGAGAGAGAGAAACTCAGATAGAGAGAGGAGAGAAACAGAGAGAGAGAGAGAGAGAGAGAGAGAGAGAGAGAGAGAATGGTTGATTAAGCGTTTATAGCACTCTAAGGAGTGGTGATGATCTATCAGTGCTGCACTACACCATGATAATGCAGTGTGATACTGTTATACTGTTAACATGTTATAATCATACCAAGACCTGAAATTCTCACACACACACACACACACACACACACACACACACACATTAACTACAAATTATTAACCACATACAAAAAAATGCCCTGATAGTTACCATGAATGACGTCGCAATAAAATATTTTTCAAGTTGCATAAAATGTGCCACGGGATCAGGTAAGGTTCAGATATTTGTTACTGAAGCGTGTGTGTGTGTGTGTGTGTGTGTGTGTGTGTGTGTGTGTGTGTTACCTGTGACTATACCTCCCGCAGGTGTACACACTCCAGTCTGAGAGTTTACAGCAGTTCTGCAAGGAACAAACCCAAAACTTCCTGTACTTACACTCATTCATTTATTTTACTCATACTCTAACAGTTATATTCACTGTATGTGTTATTTAACCTGAACACACACACACTCACTCACACACACACTCACTCACACACTCACTCACACACTCACTCACACACTCACTCACACACTCACTC
>CM074998.1:16749915-16759915 GCA_037576825.1 Pangasius krempfi
TCCCCACAGCCACGCTCCAACATCTAGTGGAAAGACTTCCCAGAAGAGTGGAGCTCATTATAACAGCAAACACAGGGGGAATAAATCTGGAATGAGACGTTCAACAAGCACATATGGGTGATGTGATGGTCAGGGGTGCACAAACTTTTGGCCATGTGTGTATTTATGCAGACTGATTTTTCACTTACCTCACTTCATTTTCACTTATTTTGTGTAAAATCATGACATAATGTCTCAGTTAAGTCTGTTTTAATTCTAGTGTAACACTGCAGAATGTAGAAAAGAGGGGGTGAATACTTATACACGGCGCCGTCATAGTAAAATAATCACTGACGTCACTGTTACCACCAGCAAGATTTATTATAACGGCATTTGTGTCATGAGCCGTTGCTATAGAAACGATAACGTATTCATATAAGCTGCTGTTACAGGAAATGAATCAACACCTCCTGACCAATCAGATTCCAGAATTTGACAGCGCTGTGGTATGAAAACAGCATTATGTATATAGGACTGTGTATGACGTGTGTGTGTGTGTGTGTGTGTGTGTGTGTGTGTGTGTGTGTGTGGGGCTGAAGTGTGTGTTACTCACTAGAGCGCCGAGTCGTTCAGTTCGTACTCGTAGCCTCGTGCCGCCGCAGACCGCACCCCCTGATCCGCCCACAGGCAGGAAAGGGCGTGGCTTATGAATGGAAAGAGCACCTGCTCTTCATCGAAGCACCGCCCACATGACAGAACGGAGTGGGCGTGGACCTGCACAACACACGCGCGCACACACGCACACACACACACACACACACACACACGACAAAAATTGTTCGTCAGCCTCCGCAGAAACACAGTGTCAGATTTTCAGCTTCCTAAACACACAAAATGAAAGATTTTTTTCTTTTAAAAGGACAAAGCCTGCGAGGAGGCGGGAGGATCTGTTTAAAAAGAGAGCCATCTGTATGACCGTTATCACCACCACACGGTAATTAGCCACCGCGGCACATGCTAACCGCCTGGTAATTACACAACTTGTGTTTAAGGAGCGAGATGACACAGCGGTGATGTAGCATTTAACTGCACCTGCAAAACACACGTGTCTGAGAGAGAGAGAGAGAGAGAGAGAGAGAGAGAGAGAGAGAGAGCGTGCGAGACAGAGACAGAGATAGAAAGAAAGAGAGTGCGAGAGAGATACAAAGAGAGACAGAGACAGAGAGAGAGAGAAAGTGGGAGAGAGAGAGATAGAAAGAGAGAGAGAGTGCGAGACAGAGAGCGAGAGAGAGATTGTGAGACAGAGAGAGAGAGTGCGAGACAGAGAGAGAGAGAGATAGAAAGAAAGAGTGCGAGAGAGATACAAAGAGAGAGAGACAGAGAGAGAGAAAGTGGGAGAGAGAGAGATAGAAAGAGAGAGAGGGCGAGACAGAGAGAGAGAGAGATAGAAAGAGAGTGCGAGTGAGAGAGACAGAGACAGAGAGTGAGAGAGACAGAGAGAGAGAGTGCGAGTGAGAGAGATAGAGAGATTGTGAGACAGAGAGAGACAGAAAGAGAGAGAAAGGGTGTGAGAGAGACAGACAGAGAGAGCGTGCGAGAGTGATAGAGAGAGAGAGACAGACAGAGAGAGTGCGAGTGAGAGAGAGAGAGAGATTGTGAGACAGAGAGAGAAAGGGTGTGAGAGAGACAGACAGAGAGAGCGTGTGAGAGTGATCGAGAGAGAGAGAGACAGAGAGAGAGTGCGAGTGAGAGTGCGAGTGAGAGAGAGACAGAGAGAGAGAGAAAGGGTGTGAGAGAGACAAACAGAGAGAGCGTGTGAGAGTGATAGAGAGAGAGAGAGACAGACAGAGAGAGTGCGAGTGAGAGAGAGAGTGCGAGTGAGAGAGAGACAGAGAGAGAGAGAAAGGGTGTGAGAGAGACAGACAGAGAGAGCGTGCGAGAGTGACAGAGAGAGAGAGAGACAGACAGAGAGAGTGCGAGTGAGAGAGAGACAGAGAGAGACAGAAAGAGAGAGCGTGTGAGAGTGATAGAGAGAGAGAGAGACAGACAGAGAGAATGCGAGTGAGAGAGAGACAGAGAGAGACAGAAAGAAAGAGCGTGTGAGAGTGATAGAGAGAGAGAGAGACAGACAGAGAGAGTGCGAGTGAGAGAGAGACAGAGAGACAGAAAGAGAGAAAGTCGTGAAGCTCCTTATTGTTAATGTAAAGGCTGGACTTGGCGTTTCAGGTGCCTGATGTTCGCTTTGTGGCGTCTGGTGCTAATGTGCTGTTTAATCGCTGTGCGAGACGAGGCTTTATCAGGATCAGACTCGCTCGGGGTCCTGCGTCGGGCTGCGCACTGTGATGATGTAATATCCATATCATCATAAATTCTAACGCGATACACTTTTTCTGAGACGTCGCCAGCATCGGCATATACACCTTCAAAACTGTAAAATGCTAATATGAACAGGATTTATATTTTTTCTGCTTGTTAAACCGATATATTTAAATATTTAAATAAACAAACTCCGACATAACCGCCTTAAACCAGCACAGGTTTAACTAGGGCTGGCTGATGTGAAATAATATCGATATCATGATAAACGGTACCACGATACGCTTTCGGCGGTATTGCGGATATCGTGATGCTGAATTGATCAGACTTCAACTTTTGCACCTAATCTTCAAGCATTGTTCATTTTTACAGGCTTTTTTTTTTTCTTTCTGCAGTTTCTGCAGTCTGTCAACAAAAGTATGTATCGTGAACAACCTGGCAACCCGTCATGTGCTTCCTGAAAGTCTAAAAGGAAATACAGTGAAATGTTTCCCCGCATCAATAGGCTGAGTGTGTGTGTGTGTGTGTGTGTGTGTGTGTGAGAGAGAGAGAGAGAGCGAGAGAGAGAGAGAGAGAGAGAGACTGCTGCCACCTAGTGTACCTGTTAGAAACCGCAGCTCTATTCTCATATTTATTTAACGCGTATAAATATTGGTCATATTCTACACCGACACTTGACGTTTTTGTTGTGGCGTGTGTTATTCTCAAAGAAGGTGCACGAGAGATAGAGCTTTAATTAAATCACGATAAAGCTGTGACGCCTAGCGTTAAACTGCGAATCATGAATCTGACAGATTAATGAATGACGTCACGGTGGACAGCGCCGGCGCCTCACGGCTCCAGGTTCACACCTCCACGTGTCCATGCGAGTTCCTCTGGGGCAACCGTGAAAAAAGCGCTCACCGATCATAAATGGACCACGGAAAGTTCTTTCACGGTTCATCTTTATGCAAATGAGCCTGCACTGTTTAGCCAATCAGGCGAGAGTAAAGTAGTGATCATCGGTTTTAGTGAGATAAACGCTCTGCTCATTTCTCAACATCAGAACACAAACACAACGTTTTTACTGTACTCTCTGAAATAATGCACATTATGATGAAGTGTGTGTGTGTGAGACCTTGTTCTTGCTGTTGGCCAGGTTGATCCGTAGCACGCCCATCCCGTGCAGCACAAACTTCATCGACGTCAGCAGGTTGTCCAACACGGCCGGCTGGAAAAGAGTAAACACTCGTGAGCTCGCCTTTTCACTTCCTGGACGTGTCCCAAATCACTGCCTGTTCAGACATTCATTCAACCTTTAACCAAAGTTCACGGAAACCTCGTAAGCGATGGGCGCAGTGTGTGTTTTGGGGGAAAAATCAAGAGCTATGGGCTGCGTCACAAATCACTCTTCATTAAGAAGAAGGTCCATGTGGAACAGGTCCAATAAATAAATAAATAGACAGACAGACACGGTACATAAAACACACACTACAGTGAGGGCACTGCATGATGACTATATGTTAAGGGGCGAGGCATTTGGGACTGAAGCCAGAGAAAACGTAATGAGAGAGAGAAGGAGAAAGAAAAACAGAGAGACAGACAGAGAAAGAGAGAGAGAGAGAGAGAGAGAGAGAGACAGATGCTTCATATTACCCAGATGCTGTTAAGGGTGTGTGTGTGTGTGTGTGTGTGTGAGTGAGAGAGGAAGATCATCACATCAGACAGGTGCTGGCGCGCGTGTGCGTGCGTGTGTGTGTGAGTGTGTGTGGAGGCTGTCGATTCATCACACACTAATCACGATGTCAAAACCTCAGGACGAGCTCCAGTCACTGTCTTAAGGGAAAGTAATGGCACCCTTTCGTGCTCTTATCTCCGCAGCCAGCATGCAGGAGATTAACTCCGATCCTGTGACGTCACTTATTCACGTGATCAGAGGCTTAATCTCAACAGCTGCATGTTCACCTTTCACCTCTCTGTAAAAGCACCAAGCCTGACGGGATATGGGCTGCGTCCCAAATTACACCCTGCTGAGACCTCGCACAGTGAAACGGGTATCATGCAATCATCTTATTTACACAGAAGTGTGTTATACCTCCCACAGAGAGAGAGACTGAGGGAGGGAGGGAGACAAAGACAGAGAGAGACAGAAAGAGAGAGAGAGAGAGAGAGAGAGAGAGGGTGGGAGACAAAGACAGAGAGAGACAGAAAGAGAGAGAGAGAGAGAGAGGGAGACAAAGACAGAGAGAGACAGAAAGAGAGAGAGAGACAGAGAGGGAGACAAAGACAGAGAGAGTCAAAGACAGAGAGAGAGACAAAGAGAAAGAGAAAGAAAGAAAGAGAGAGATAGAGAGGGACAGAGAGAGACAAAGTGAAAGAAAGACAGATACAGAGAGAGACACACCGAAAATGAGACAGAAAGAGACAGACAGAGATAGAGGGAGAAAGAGAGACATAAGAGAGAGAGAGAGACAGAAAGAGAGAGAGAGACAGAAAGAGAGAGAGAGAGAGGGAGGGAGGGAGACAAAGACAGAGAGAGACAGAAAGAGAGAGAGACACAGAGGGAGAGAGACAAAGACAGAGAGAGTCAAAGACAGATACAGAGAGAGACACAGAGAAAATGAGACAGAAAGAGACAGACAGAGATAGAGGGAGAAAGAGAGACATAAGAAGAGAGAGAGAGAGAGAGAGGGAGAGAGAGAGAGAGAGAAAGAGCTTCTTTGAAAAGCTGCCAAGCCTAATAAGCGATGGACTGTGTCCCAAATCACTCCATGTTGACCCGTAGTGCACTACATAGTTTCCCTCCTCCCTCGAGATCGTTTGGGGTTAAAACAGGCACAACATGAGGGAAAGATTAACTCCAGACTGCACACTCAGCTCTGACCTTTGACCCCTGACTATATCATCAACTTGTGTTAGGAATCCTTGGGAATGTCGGAATGTTTTTCCTGCGTACGGCGAAAGCGACTGTTCATTCAGACATGATGTGAACGTCACTGTAAGTTTACACACCCTGTGCAACAAATTAGGGAACATGTACATACATAAACATATATATATATACACATACACGATTAAAAATGTGTTTCGTTTTTGTTTTTGTTTTTTTACAGGGATGAAACGTTAGGCTCTGTGTGGACTCTGGACGGTGAGAGATTGTTTTTCTGAACCCCGGTGTCTCCGTGTGTCCAAGACAAACACGCAGCTGGCCCGTGTGCTGTTTGTGTTCAGATGGACGGGAGATGAGCTCGGAGACGGAGCGCTTATTAAAAAAAAAAAAAAAAAAAGCCTCTCTGTGTTGCTCCACAGCCGAGGAATGCTTTTATTGCTCAGCCATTTTATCTGCTCTTATAGATTCTCTCTCTCTCTCTCTCTCTCTCTCTCTCCCCGCGGCACATTCTACACCGATCCCTACTTCAGAGATTTCAGATCCAATTCCCACCCGAGAGCTCGGCTTCGCCGTCGCACGGTACACGCTAACCCTCGGGGGGGTGACGGCTGACGTGTCCTCATCACCTCATCATCACGTCCTCATACGCTGATCGACAGAGAAATAGAGAAAGCACACTCTAATTAAAGTGTAAAGTGTTTTGGACACTAATACAGCAGTACAGTATTATAGTACTATTGATGACTCATCATTCTTCAGTCCTGCGCTGCTCTCTAGAAGGTATATGCCCCGCCCCCAGGGGCGTGTCTTGCTCTGCAGTAGCAGGTTGTTAACAGTAAACATGTTCTTCAGTGGGTTTTTGTCTCTGCGTCTTCCTGCTCACTGTTCGCTTTTCTGACCGGAATACGTGTTTGGGGTTTATTCGTGTTGAAGGGGGCGGAGTTTGTGTGAGTTGGTGATCGTGTGACTTTTCGGAGGCGTAAAACACGTGTAGCATAACTCCAAAAAAACACGCGGCATCTCGTCATATAGGACATCTTCCTGGTTAAAGTGGACAGGTGAAGGCGGGCGGTGAGAATTCCTCCTGTTCTCCATATTTAGCTAGCACGCTAAGCTATTGTCAGGTATGTTTAGATTGGATGATGGGTGTGGCATGGTGTGTATCTCGAATGCTATTGGCCGTTGTGTAAATCAGTCATGCACGTCAACACGCAATCACACTGAGTTCCTCTTTCGAAAGGAAATACATCAAATTACAAATTAAACAGCCTGTGTGTATGTGTGTGTGTGTCAGTCCCAGTGAAGGAGGCGTGGCCTCTGTGTGTGTCCATCTCATTGAAGGAGGCGTGGCCTCTGTGTGTGTCCATCTCATTGAAGGAGGCGTGGCCTCTCTGTGCGTGTCTCTGAAGACCATGATGTGAAATGTAATATAAATGAAGGGAGTAAAGGAGAAGGAGAAGTGTGTGTGGGAGGTGAGAGACGCTACAGCACAGACAACGCGGTGATGAAGCGATTAAACAGAAGAAGAAAGAAGAGATTAAGAAAACGGAAGACGGATAAGAAACACGCCCAAGATATACAGGTTAGAACGGATCCCTGGTGATCTCATACACAAAGGCCACAAACACACACACACACAGATATGCATATGTAACTCTCGCGCGCGCACACGCACACGCACACGCACACACACACACACACGCACACGCACACGCACACGCATAACCACACCCTTCTGTAGTTGTGCAGCTCCAGTTTACTGTGCAATTACAAAAAGCCAAAGCTTTGATTACAGACTGACTCAAAGTCCATGACCCTGTGCCTCGAGCCATAATTACAGCCCTAACGCTCTGTGTGTGTGTGTGTGTGTGTGTGTGTGTGTGTGTGTGTGTCAGAGACAGAGCAAACAAAGATGATCAGGTTCATGCAGAGCGGTACACATCATCAACCTCAAGGAGACTCAGTACACATTCAACACAGCGATTCAGTTGATTTTTCCCAGAAAAGCCGTGGCTTTATGACTAGAAAAGACATTCGGTTTGACCTTGAGGTTAGGAGTGCGCTATGGGAAACCCATTTAGGACAGAGCCGGAGGAGGTTTTAAGCCAAGAGCTGTGTCCAGAATCACTCTGTCGCCGTTTTGAACAGAACCAGCTTAGTGAGCTAACGGATGTGTTTCAACTCACTCTCTGTGGACAAAACGTCATTTGTGATGGAGCTAAATGTCTAATAAGGCATTGGATTCATCTAGTTAAAGGGAATGCACTATTTATCAAGAATCTGGGACAGAGCCAGAGAAGGCCAAATGTCCAAAATCACACTCCGCAGGCGGCACGGTGTTACAGCGGTCACTGTTACTGCCTCACGGCTCCAGGGTTCCTCGGTCCGATCCTGAGCTCGGGTTGCTGCGTGGAGTTTCGCATGTTCTGGTGTGGGTTCTGTCCAAAAACATACCTGAGGGCGGATTAGGGAGTCTAAATTTGCTCCCTAGGCATGAATGAGTGTGAGACGGACTGGGGTCCCATCCAGGATGTATTCCGACCTCGCACGCGGCGTTCCCGGGATAGACTCGGTATCCACACTGACCTGCTTACTGAAGAGGGATGGATAAATGAATTGGGACGGAACCTCAAAGAAAGGTTAACGAGATATAGGCTGTGACCCAAATCACCACCTGTTGAGAGGGTGCACTCACATAAACTCGCTAGAGAACAGCGATTTGGCACAGAGCCAGAAAAGTTGAATGACCTACTGCGCACAACTCCAGACTCGAGGCTGTGATCTTTCATTACGTTGACGTGTTCCGATTTGTTGTTTTGTTTTTGTTTTTCAGCTCGGTGTTTTATATTGGTTTCCCCTCTAAGGTCAGGGCTTGGTCTTGCTGCACTGTGACGAACCATCTGAAGTTCACCAGGACGGTAAACGGTCATTATGAAAACACGAGATGTGGAAAAAAAAAAAAACAGACGATTGTTAAATTCCTCCGGAGGATGAGGAATGCAGAGGAACGAGCTTAATCATTAACGCACATGTGGCACGGAGCCAAACACGACAGAGCGTTCATCCACAGCGGCTTTCCTAACAAAGCACAGCTGACTGGGCCTCGGTTTCCCAAACACTTTAACGCTAGTCTGGAACTGATACCGCTTTGCTAACGATAATAGTACGGGTACTGATGTGAATCACGGAACTAGGTTGGAGGAGTGCTGTGACCAATTCAGTACTCATTCTGAAAACTCAAAACGTGTATCTTATGTTACGTTAAAATACGCGCAGTTCTGTTGCTTGTCTTCTTCACAGGTTGAGCAAAAAACGCGGCGAGCTTCAGTTTAATGGCGCCGATTGCCGTAAACAAGGGGGACGGGTGCCAATACTTTTATCTTTATCGACGCTGAAAGAATGTCAATGTCATAACCATGAAATACAAGCGCTCATGTGATACCTGTGGCTGAAAAGGCGCTCCGCTCTACTGGCCACGTAGCCAGTACATTATGCTATACCCCATGTAGCGAGCGTTAGTAGTTAACAGAAAGGCGTTTAGGATTAACCCAAAGATGGCAGGATTTTATGGGAATCTACGATCACATTAATGTAAACTCAAGCTAAATATCAGCAAACGATATCAATCACATAGGAGAAGGTTGACGAGGTTGAGCGCTCATCTGATAACGAGGCGAAAACATGACGAAAAGGAAGTGTGTATGACAGTCACGCTTTCATTACTTGTTTCTGCTGGAAAAGTGAACACACACACACACACACACACACACACACACACACACACACACACACACACACACACACACACACACAGCTGCTCTTTACACCAGTACACCTTTTACATGGAATCCTACAGGAAGCTTCCGCTTTTAAAAAGTGATGCCTTCTGCGATTTTTTTTTTAACACAGTTCAGAAAATGACATCACAAACTTTTTTTTTTCCCCCATCTCCTGACCAATCAGGTCGCAGGTTGGGTTAAGCGAGAAGAACAAACATGGAGGACGGAACGCTGGTGAAAAACAAGTCCCGTTAGTGGGCGAGTATGAGGAGATTATTCCCAATATTCCGAATAACTAAAAATAACAGTTGGGATGTTCGCCGGTACGTAACGTGACGTCTGACTTAAACTGCCAAGTCGCACAAGCGGCTCAAAATCTTTTCTTTTTCTGCCGAAGACACACAACCTCCTCATCCACAAAGTTCCACCGATCTTTAGCTAGGTAGTTAGCCGATACTAGCTAGGAGAGGTTACAGTGTGTACGCTGCGAAAAATGATTTCTAAGCAAGCAAAAATATCTTGAATATTAGCAAATGTATCTAATATTTCTTATTATTATAAATCAAATAGAAGGTGATCCAGTCCGTTTTTAGATGCTCTTAGACATTTCGAGCTTTAAGTGTTCTCGCTCTGTTGCAGATGCTTTCGCTTCTTTTTAGAAATAAATGCTTTAAATATTTTAATAAAAGCCAGTAGAACAAGACTATTTCAAACATGAAATGAGTAAAAATGTCTAGAACTAGGTTTAATAATCATAGATTTTTTTTATTTAGGTGGAATCAATTCAATTTCATTTGTATAGCACCTTTAACAATGGACTTTGTCACAAAGCAGCTTTACAGAAATAAAACACGCCTCTCATTGCAGGTGTGTGTGTGTGTGTGTGTGTGTGTGTGTGTGTTTTGCTATTTGTCCAGAACAGTCACGGTTGCTTACTTTACTGTATAGTTCTCCTCCATCGAAGTTCCTCAACCGTCAGTGGAAACACACGAGATAGACGGGTATGAGACACGACAGATAAAACTGAATAAGTGGCGAATTTTAGAGCTTCATTTAA
>CM074998.1:16764915-16766585 GCA_037576825.1 Pangasius krempfi
AAATTTGTTTCTATGGAAGGCTCAGGTTTCGAGCGGAAGTGACGTCGAGCGCGGAGGTTTCTGTCACCTGAGCGGCGCGCGAGTTCTCGAGTTCTTATATATTAGCTTAGCATTAAAACACAACAGAACAAAAATACATACGATTTAAATGAAACTATCACATTTATATGACTTTTAAAAGCAGTTAAACGACACTTTTAAACATTTTATTGCTTTCTAATCGCTTTTAACAAGCAATGAATTACAAATTCACAATTTTGTTCCTCAGAAAACTATTTTTGATGTAAACTTATTGAAATTCACAGGACTTTTGTGATAAATCCCACTTTTTTCCTCAAAAAATGCAGCTACATGACAAAATATATTAGCATCCTCGTTTAAAACAACTTTTTTTTTCCAATTAATATATATTCATGTATTAATGCATATTCAGTTAAATTCTATTTTATTTGTACACCACTTTTAACAATAGACAACAGCAACAAAGCAACTTGACAGGTATCCAAATATACATTTATATTTTGGTCCCTAATGAAAAAAACAGAGGCGACAGTGGCGAGGAAAAACTACCTCAGACAACTTGAGGAAGAAACTTGAGGAACCTGACTCAAAAGCCAATTGTGTCCTGATAGTGTGATTATAAATCATCAAAGACAACGCCATGAATGTTAAACATTGCAGTTTCTCTGTAACATGACAAGCTGCGTTTTGTTTTTGTCTTATTAACTTCAAGAGAGAGGAAAAAAGAGAGTCTGGTGAGGGAAATGACTGTTTATAGCTACTATAATGCAAGTGCAAACAGGAACTAACATGTTTCACGGACGTGCCACAACATTACCTGTAACTATAAGTGGATAAAAAGTAAGGCGTGTCATTCTGTAATATATAAATCATTATCAAAGCTGCAGTGCTCAGTTTTCATACAGATGAAACAGCATGCTACAGGTTAAATGATCAGTGTTTTTGTGATGTTTGCTACCAAAAAGGAAAAATTTATTAAATAAAAATGAACTTCAAAAAGGTTTAGAGTAGGAAATAAAGTGATTAAATAGTGAAATTATGCTTAAAAATGGATTCTCCAAACAGTTAAATGGTGTGTCTTCTAACTTGCTTGTGAACAGGAAACCAAACCAAAGAATTGATGGGTGCCAATATTTTTTTTGCCACCTCCAAAAGTGTTATTCACATTATTTTTTTAATGGCAAGACCTAATGATAAAGAACGTAGCAAAAACAAGTACAAACCGTGCTAAATCAGAATTTCATGCTAACATTCGGGAGAGTATGTTGAAATATTGAAACATAATTCCTACAATAACTTCAGGATTTGACGCCAAAATGTTTCCAGGATCGAGATTATAAAGACCGTTGTGAAACCGTAAACGGTGCCATGAAGAAAGCCTGTTAGAGCTAGAAATAAACTATACATTTTAAAGCAAATTTACAAAAAAAAAATTGAGGAAAATGTTGGAATTTTATAGTTACACAAGCAACAAAGCACAACAAATTTTTATAACTTTAATAAAAGTAATTCTATATAACAGTAAGATTACAGGGTGAAGAGGTGAAGAAGGTACAGGAGTTTAAGTACTTAGGGTCAACAGTCCAGAGTAATGGAGAGTGTGGGAAAGAGGTGAAGAAGCGAGTGCAGGCAGGTTGGAATGGGTGGAG
>CM074998.1:16783826-16822795 GCA_037576825.1 Pangasius krempfi
GTTGCTGTCTTATCTAGTGGGTACTATATTTTTATAAAAAAAATATACAAAAAAAAAAAAAATATAAAATACAAAAAAAAAAAAATATATATATATATATATATATATATATATATATATATATATATATATATATATATATAAGTTTTATCAAAAATAATTGTATAAATTTAGATTTTAATTTAGATTTAAATGTATAAATTTAAAGATGTTCTGGGGACGTGCTGCACTGATAACAACAGAGCAACAGGAATCTAGAAAATGATTAAATGATTAAATTAAATATCATAATATAATGATTAAATTAAATTATTGCTCTCATATAAATGAATATTCTCTCTTATATTTTCAAATATATATAATAAAAAAATAATTAAAAAAAAGGCTTAAACTGACTGCTTTACTGTTTCTATAGTAACGGCTCATCCAGAGGAACTTGTACGGCAGACGCTCCACTAATAATAAATGGATTGTTGTTGATATTGTGACGTTTTCTTTCGAGTAAGGAGACGTTTATTAACATTAGCAATTGTGGAAGGAGTCTCCAGTGTCAACTCAGTCTCATCTTTAAGTTTTCCGTCGTCTTCAGGACGGAGGATTTCGCGCTTTCTCAGAAACACGACGTATTATTTTTTCTATTCAAGAGTGAGAAAAAAGAGCAGCTGGTGAGGGAACGACTGTTTATAGCTGCTATAACATAAGTGACAACAGGAACTAATATTTCACAGAACATTAAATGTAACTATAAATGGATAAAAAGTATGATGTTCTCTAGTTAATAAAATACTGTAATCGTTGGTAAATTGTTGTGAAATAAGAGGAATAAACACTTATAGAAGTGCTGATTTAGGAAAATAATCAGCTTTGGAGTGGTAACAGTAACTCCGCTTCATCACACCATGCTGTTGTTGATTATTTTCCTATAACAGCATGACTCCCAAGTGTTTTATTCCTGGAGCATTGTGTAATATAAATCACTGTAAATCACCAGGCAAGATATGCAACAACAATAACATATTCTTTCTTAGCTATATCACGTGCTAAAATACTAGAAAATAAAATCCGAAGCCGCGTGGTATGTTTGTGACGTTCTCTATAAAATCAAGACCATTTCTAACTTTTAATTTCATTACGCATGATAGCTAGAAATGTCATTTCTTCCTCAGCTCAAGGTTTCCAAATATTAGCTTTAAAGCTGATGCATGTAAAATGTGTAAATTGTGTAAAATGTAAAATAATGAAAGTGTTTTTAATACATTTTATACATATAATGCGTTTATAGCGCGCTTTAATGAATCAGCTTGTCGCATGGTGTCTGGTTTGTGATTAGAAATGGTTTTAAATTGAGAAAATTTACTTTTTTAGATCATAAATTAGTCGGGATATATATTTACTGCATAAATTTTACAACACATTCAGTCTATTCTGATAAATATCATTAACATACACATAATAAACGTAAGCGTACGCGTTTTGTACCTTTAGTGTGTATGTTTTACTGAGAAAGGCGCATGCTGTGTACTTTTAATTACTTTTAGGTGCTTACGTTCTAATTATCACCACATTATCCACATTTCCATGTGAAATAAATATAAATATTAAAGATAAAAAAGATATAATAAGCGTAACAGATAGCTCTATTCTCACTCACCCGCTCCTCTTGGAGTTCATGAGCCACTGAACGAAGTCCTGCGCCCGCCGTGTCTCCAGGTATTTACTGTAGTCGTTAGAGAAAGTTCCCTCTGAATGTCTCCTCGCCCGCATCATGTCTTTCCTCTCGTCCAGGAGACTCGCGTCTGTCTCTGAGCTGGAACCAGACACACCCAGTGTGAGACACTTCAGGAACTGTTTAATCCCGAGCCGTGCCATCGTGGTTTAAGTGACTTCTTATTTCTTTATATTTTGAAAATTAGAACCAACCAACTTTGTTAGATTTTGTTGGTGATCAAAATAAAATAACTGCAGAGCGCACACTTCAGGACAGAGAAACTGTATTTGAGTAAAAATGTGTGTTTCGTGTCAGAATGTTACTCAAGTACGAGCCAAAGATCTACTTGAGTGAAAGTCAAAAAGTTTCGACATTTAAACATACTCAATTAGTAGCATTTCTGCATTGTTGTATAGCATTGTTGTATATTTATAGCATTGTTGTATATTAATAGCATTGTTGTATATTTATAGCATTGTTGTGTATTTATAGCATTGTTGTATATTTATAGCATTGTTGTATATTTATAGCATTGTTGTGTATTCGTAGACAAACCTTGAATTTTTCTTGTGGGTTAGCTAATGTTTAATAACCTTTTGCACTGAATGCTAAGACAAAACTTTGTAACTAGCAAATTTAACGAGCTAATTCACAAAACCTACCTAGCTAGCTAATTTAACTAGTCAAATTACAAAAACTCTTGAATGAAAATTTAAAAAGTATAAAGCACATTTGATCCTGGAAATAGTACAAGTATTCGATTTCAGACACCAAATTTCTCACACAGTTATCTTTCTTATAAACACTGTCCACTGCCCAAAGATCGAAACAGTAACCGGAAAATAACACTCATTTTCACGTTAAAGGTTTTTGTCCATTATACGATAACAGCTTAACTTCGCTTAATGCGACCGAGAAGCATCAAATTTCTCCCATAACTACTGCCTGCTATCATAAGAATGACCCCAAAAATAAATATAACGCACAGAGTTTTTATTATCTTACTGTAATAAACAGCTTAAAGTGAAATAATGCTTTAAAACCTGGAAACGAAAAGAAAATCTGCTACCATTATCAGTTATGATATTTTATATATATATATATATATATATATATATATATATATATATATATAAATATGTATATTATTGTCTCCTATGAAAAGAATGACCCCATTAACTAAATATAAATATAAAGATTTAGTGTTGTTTATTAATTGCTTTTGTAAAAAACTGTTAAATTTTTTTAAATCAGATTAAATCTTTTATACGATTTGATTAATTTATGAATATTTTAAAAAATACACATATATTTATTTAATAATATGAAAAAATCTATTTTTTTAAAGCTTCTTTTCCTCATATTTTGTGTTCCACAAGCACATTTCTTCTGAGTATACATTAATTAATTATTAAGCATTCAAATGCTTTTAAAGTTCACTTTCTTATTTTCTGTTCTTCCTTCCAATCTGAGCCACTGTTTAATCTGACTATAAACTGCTTTTTTTTTTTAACTTACTTTAAAATCTTTTTTGAAATTTTTTTTAGGTTCGTCTACTTTACTACATTGATCTACTGTTCTTCACTTCTGGTTGCAATAAATGCGAGCGAATGAACTTTCCTTAAAAACAAAAACTGATTTTTCTGATTCAGATTCATCTGATTCTGATTCGGACTCTTTTGACTCTTTTGACTCTTTTGTCTCTTTTGACTCTTCTGTACGTGAGGTTTGCGTGTCTCACCTGGTCGTGTCGTCTTGTAGCGGGAGCTCCAGGCTGCTCTGGATGAGGACGAGGAGCAGGACGAGACCAGCGCTGAAGTGTGTACCTTTCATCTTGAACACCTGCCACACACACACACACACACACACACACACATACAAACACACACACACACAAACCTAATTTGATACCTTCTTGATTTCCAAGCCCACTGCCAAGTCCCAAGTTCTTCTCATCTTCATGTATTTATGTGTGTGTGTGTGTGTGTGTGTGTATGTGTGTGTGTGTGTGTGTGTGAGGTCCGCACTACTCACCGGTGCGAAGATGAGCCTATGTGTGTGTGTGTGTGTGTGTAAGCTCCGTGGTTTCTCTTCTTGCTTTCTGTTCTGACTTTTCTTCCTTCTGCCTCCCTCTTTTATAGTGGTATCAGACAACCCCCTTCATTCACCGCTCACACATACACACACACACACACACACACACACACACACACACACACACTCACACACACACTATACGTGCAGTGGTGCACGCTCTGAGCTCATTCATTAGTCCCAATCCATTACCCTGCTCTTAGCCGTCGAACCGAGGCCCGAGTGTGTGTTTGCTTAAAACAGGAAGAGTGGACGTGTCTCTCCGAGGTGTCGGAAAGCATCCTGACAAATAAAGAGAGTGAAAAAACAACGACGTGCTACTGTACACACTCTCCCGCTGACTGTTAGCACCAATTAGGCCTCATTGGCCTTTTTTTTTTTTCCAAGACACTGAGTCTGGAATCCAGTAAATCAATCAATCCCGTAAAAATCGCTGTCTAACATTTTATCACGATTTTGTTTCGGAAAGATGGTTCTCTCCACAGTGCTTCTTCAACATTCATGGATTTCTGCTTATAAATGTGTCTAATATAAGGAGCTACACAAGACAACTATCCTTACGCAGCTTCTTCCTGAATGAAATGTGGAACTAGTGATCAAATTCGATCTGAAAATAACAATATTATCACAATATCGATAATCACATAATCGATTATCGTCACACGCCTAAGCCTGCTTTGCAGTGTGTAGTTTGTTTTCTTTTCTTTTCTTTTCTTCTAACTGTAATTAGCATAGATAGTAATAACATAAATTAAAATGAATACAAATGCATTAATGTTATAATAGATTATTTATAAAATCCTGAATATACTGTGTGTGTGTGTGTGTGTGTGAAATTTTACACAACAGCACTGTTTACAAGTATTTAAACTTTCAGAATATTGTATTTATCTGATTTATAGTCAAATCTTTCAAGCTTAATATCTTAAAACAACAGAATATACAGATATATATATATATTCACACACACACACACACACACACACACACACATATATATATATATATGAATGTCTCATGATGTTCATTATTTAATCCGTTTATCTGTTACTATAGAAACAATAAGAACAAGCGCATTAATATAAACCTGTGATTTGCGGCTGCACTACTTTTTAGAAAATGAATAAACTCCTTCTGACCAATCAGAATCCAGAATTCACAGCGCTGCACTATAAATGCACATAGCTAGCTAATTAATTCGAATGTGTTATGAATACAGAGAGAAGCATAACTTGTTGCTGATATAATGTTCTTTATGTTCTCGTACTGGTTCAAAATAACTAACATTAGCAATTAACACCGTTTTCATATTTCAAATTTTATTGTACATACAGTAAATAATTCACTTGTAATTACACATTCAGGAATTTACAATAAATATGTTTTTTTTTTAAACGTATAAATTGAATAACTGAGTATATTCTCATTACACAGTGTTTAATATCTCCTGATTGGAAATTAAATACGAGATCAAGGCATTTACACAGACTGTTCATAAAGAGTAAACTTGTATAGAGTAAATAATCTTTTTAAGTTATCGAGGCAGGAATACACTTTGGTGCCCTGAATCATACACATTATATATATATATATATATATATATTAAAAAAATCATACTTGAAGATACTGAGATGCCAGAACAGTAGTTCCACCTTCTTTTTTTTTAAATAAAGCTTTAAAATTCATTTAAAAAAGAATTTAACAAGAAACATGAGGGAAAATTTAACACAGGGTCATTAGATCATTGTTATTATGCAGGTTTTGATTGTTATTTAAAAAAAAACAACAACTAAAATTTCAGTCATAAAAGCATCTGCATAAAACCTTTAAGAAGTAAAAAAAAAAAAGGAAGAGATGAGATTTAAAATTGGAATAAATTATTTGGAGTGAATTAAGAATTTTGAGATCTGAAACTTAGTGAGCTTGAAACATGTTGCAGCTGAGATTTCAGGTTCAGAGCGTTTGTGGTGCCATTTATTTATATGAAATTGCTTTCACTTTGAGGAATTTTAAGGTATTTTGTTTGACACACAGGTCTCAAACTTGTGCCAAAACTCAGGAACAATACTGAAATACCACTGTGAAGGAATATTAGCTGTCCATCCTTTGCTAAGCAACACAGGAAGCTGTCAGGAATCAGTGTAGTCATGCGGTTAAAGTGTTGCTTAATTATTCTTAGAAAGATGCGAAATGATCAAGTCGGCGTCGGAAAAAAGCAGAAGCTCCTGTAGAACGTTTTCGCTCTGCTAATCTTGTCACTTAGCAAGCTGGATGAAAATAAAGTAATATACAGCTGGCTTATTGGGGATTTTTGTAAAAAAAAAAAAAACAACAACAAAAAAAAACACTTGCAATAGCATAAATAGCAGCTAGAGAAGAAAATGTGGTTTGCTTGGTGATTTGAGGAACATCTCGTCTGGAGCAGAAGTCCAGGAAGTGAGTCATGTGATGAATCTGACGTCTACGGCGGCACATCACGCGAAGCACTTCTTCAGGAAGTGACTCATGTGGGTATAGACGTGCTCATAGGCCGATCCTCCGAGACTGTGATCCTCGTCCGTGTACCACTGAGAGACGGGGAAGAGGGGAGATGGAGACGGATGGATGTCATATAAACAGTGCAAAAGCTGGAGTTTTAGGATCTTAGTCTGATATTAAAGACAGTGACTCAAGAACTAACAGCACATTTACATTTTTGGACTGTGTTATTATTTAAACTGAATTAAATGTATAATATTGTTCATGTCAGCTGTGAACAATTTCCTTCGAGTTTTATCTCTTCCGTTGAAACACGTGTTTTGACGAAATTCCGACGGATTTGATGGTTTTTACACAAACTTCTCAAGCCCATGCCATTAAAGTAAAATGAGGACTTAGCGAATACTAACAAATTCTGAAAGATGTATAAACACTCTACTTTTCACTCATGTTGCTGATAATATAACTTCTAATATTTATTTGTAACTAAATTAGAAAAGAATG
The DNA here is from genome assembly GCA_037576825.1 of Pangasius krempfi. NCBI lineage: Eukaryota > Metazoa > Chordata > Actinopteri > Siluriformes > Pangasiidae > Pangasius > Pangasius krempfi. Next base: position 16,790,611 of record CM074998.1, read on the forward strand.
CACAATAGAAGCAGGTCTCAGGCTTTTGGATCCCGCTGTAAATATTTATTTCATTCAGTAAATTGCGGCTGCTCGAGTGTTTACCATCGACTCAAAATCCACTTGCTGGTTGACGAGAGCTTTGGAGATCTGAGCGGCCTGCTGGAAGTGGACGTTATCTGGAAATAGATACATACAATGTAGTGAAACGGTGTGATGGCAAACGGCATAAAGTGCCTACGATCACCTTATTATCATACACAAGGACAATAACGCCGTTCCAGTCTAGACGGCTTTGTCAGAATGTTAACTGTTACTTCTCAATCAGAACGTCGGCTCTGTTTGCTACGTTTAATCCGAATTTTACAAAACACACAATTAATCATAATATGCAGAACAAGAAGATTTGGCCAAATGCTCAAACACAGTAAGACTTTTATAATATATATATATATATATATTTTTTTTTTGGTTGGCAAAAAAAGCCAGTTTACTTTAAAGTAAGAATTTGCATTAATTTCGTTTCATGGCAATTTCCATCTCCTTTAAAAACTCCAGAAATGTGCCGATAAAAAAATCCACGATACGGTCACATTGTTTACATCATGACCTTTGCACATAATCATGTACAATATATCGTGATTGCAATACGTCACAATTTTCGGTTAAGAAGTGCTTTAGCGTGTTTTCTGCTTGACTTACGCTTCTTTGTGTTCTTATAGCTCTCAGTGTTGTTCAAACACTAAAGCCATAAACTCCATTTTCAGCTGTTTAAAAGCAAAACGAGGCTTCTGGAGTAAAATGTGCTGAATAAGGAATGCGGCTGATGGACGTAGCTGCGTAGCTAAGTGCAGATGAACTTGTGTGTTTGGGGGGTTTATGATGTCATTACACGTAACTTATAAGAACTTTTTTTTATCCTATTTGGATGGACAGTTTTGCAGTTTTTCCGGGAAAGTGAGATACTTAGGCACAAAATATCTTTTCTCGTATCTGTTCATCAGGTCTTTGCACATCATATAACTGATTAAGGAGACAAAAGTCCACTCCTGACTACCTAACACACACACACACACACACACACACACACAGCTGTGAACCTACAATGTTAAAAACACAGAGGACAAAACAGGACGTCACAAGTCATTCTGTCATGTTGCTGAGTTTATGAAGAAGTCCGGTCCCCATGTGTACAGCAATATATGTGTGTGTGTGTGTGTGTGTGTGTGTGTGTGAGAGAGACACTGAAAGGGAAATGGGTTACAATTGCGTTTGTGTGTGTGTGTGTGTGTGTGAAAGGTTAAAGAGAGTATAAGGCAGATAGATACAAAAAGACAACCGTGTGTGTGTGTGTGTGTGTGTGTGTGTGTGTGTATATGCATGTTTGTGTGCCTGTGTGTTCAGGTCTTGTTTTGGGAGTGTGTGTTTGTGCATGCATGAAAGCAAGGGTGAAATACACAATAAGGTTAAGTGTGTGTGTGTGTGTGCATAAGGTTAAAAAGAGTATAAGACAGAGGAATACAAATGGACAACTGTGGTTGTGTGTGTGTGTGTGTGTGTGTGTGTGTGTGTGTGTGTGCACGTATGCATCTGAGTGTGTCTGAGTGAGTGTGTGTGTGTGTGTGTGTGTGTGTGTGTGTGTGTGTGTGCATGCGCACATGCTAGTGTGTGTGCCTGTGTGTGGGGGTCTTGATGCGAGAGTGTGTGTGTGTGTGTGTGTGTATGTGTGTGTGTGTGTGTGTGTGTGCAAAAGGTTAAAGAGAGTATAAGACAGAGGGATACAAATGAACAACTGTGGTTGTGTGTGTGTGTGCGCATGAGTGTGTCTGAGTGTGTGTGTGTGTGTGTGTGCCTGTGTGAGGGGGTCTTGATGCGAGAGTGTGTGTGTGTGTGTGTGTGTGTGTGTCTCACCGTCGGCTGTGCCGTGCACCAGTAGGTACTGAACGGAATTGAAATTCCTCGCTCTTCCCGTCACTGTGGAATTCTGCGCAGATTACAACACCACTTCAAACACACTTTCCATACGTGCACTCGTATAAATCACACAGCGTTTCCGCGAGCTGACTCGCCTTCCCGAACGAGTCATTTTGGGGAAAATCTGAGCGAAGCTGCGTAATACACACTCCGCTAACTTACGTCATAGAAGCCTCTGTTTTCTTTCGGAGTTAGCATGTAGCGCTCCGTGTAGATGGTATCTGTTCATTTACAGAAAAAAAAAAAATCAGTCAACATCAAACTAAAAAAAATCAGGTACAAATGCAGTCACAATATATTGCTATAACGATATACATCAGAAATACTTATCGCTATGGGCTGTTCTACTGGTATAGATAATGACATCACCATTAAATAGAAAACTTTTTATATAGCTTTAAAGGCTTTTTGTACGTAAATGCAAAGAAAAAGTATTTCTGATAAACTAATGAAGAATTAGAAGATAAAGAATTTTTTTATATATATATAATAACTGAATTCCCACGCTGCTGGAAACATACATTATTTTATTTTATTTTTAATTAAACTAAATTTTATTTTATTTTTCGAAAACGTAAAATCGTAAGATACTGAAATTCCATGACACTGAATTGTACGATTATCAACCACAGAGTACAATTATTCTGCACATAATGTACACCATCACCTCCAGAATTATTGGCACCCTTTTGGTAAAGCTTGGTTAAAAAAAAAAAAAAAAGATTGTGAAAAAATGACTTTGGGATTAATTATTATTATTATTTTTTTTTTTTTTTCCCCACAGAATAAAATTTCCATACCGTAATACTCCCACTTCGACACCGGGGCGACGGCCATGCCGCACTTAAACACTCCACTTCCTTCTCCCAGGGCCATGGAGGTGACGTAACCACCATAGGACTGAACCACAGCAAAATATAAAGAAACAGCCGTCACACCAATACAGTCCACATAAACGGATAAAAGATCAATGATATGGTGAAGTTTTCCGTAAGGGAATGTTTATTAACATTAACATTAACATGTATGGAAGGAGTCTCCAGTGTCAGCGCTTTGTAACAGTCAGAGGTAAAGCTGTAACTTTCCACAGTGAAGTCTCGTGTATTCTTGTAGCTATGCATTAGCTAATAACTAACTATCAGCATGTCTATCGCAGTAACACGATATGTACGTATATTAAAATTGCGAGGACTTACCCAACCCCAGATCGCAATTCGATCTTTATCGACGTAGCCCAAATCAATGAAGTGCCTAAAACATGAAGAACAACAATGTGACATTAGCACGAGCACAGCTTGGTACAAGCGATCCGAGTTTAATGTTAGCGTAGTGTTGTTTTTTTGTTAATATTTGGTTAATATTTGCAACCATCGCACAACAACGCTATATTATATACGCGTATAATAGCGATAACTTTCATTTAAAGTGAATTAAAGGTGCAGTAGTCGATTTTTAAAATTTCTTACTAGTACAAATAAGCTGGAAAAATATCTAGATCATGATAAAAAAACTATGTTTTAAGACATGACCTCAGGACAAAAGTATTACGTGGTTGAGAAAACCCATTTGGAAAACCGCATTACGGTCGGGAATGCTTGCCTGTGTTTGAATCAGTCAGTCATTTTATAGATATAAGAACTTATTAAAAAGAAATGAGAAAGAGAGCTTATTAGAAAGAAAAAATGACAGCAATTGCACTCTGGACCATGAGCAGAATTTTGTGTGTTTATAGCGTGATGTTGTCCTTGAACTTGAACTTGATGTTGTCCTTGCTTATGCTAAATCTAGTTAAACCACTGCAGATTCTGGGGGCGGAGCTTTGTGTTCACGGGAAGGAATGGGGCGGGCTCAAGGAGTAAAAAAATCATTCAAATTTTATTTAACTCCGCCTACTTAACCGTTAGAGACCTAATCTTGACAAATTTAGAGAAATCTGACCTGATGCACCTTTAAATGAAACTCAGTTCATATCTACAATGTAATTAACAACACACAGGAAACGTTTGCCTCACTTTTTCATTCTCACCCATCATTATTCTAACGTGTGGCGCCGGGAGTGAGATCTTCCCCACTGGACGGTTTACGAGCTTTCTAAATTTAAAGCCAAAGCCATTTCATATGCAAACACTGTGCTTTAATGTAAAGTAAACATGTAAAGACTCAATCAGGGGGTTTGGATAAGACGCATCTATAAACACACCTAAAACATTGTCTGAGGAGTGTGTAGGACCCGGAAACATTTGGTCCTGGAATTCCTGGTGTAAAATCTGCTCCGTGCGTCTTTAGGGAAAGTCGTAGGGTGTGTTGGAGAATGGAATAACACGCAGGTTCTGAGGTCACGTATTACCTGGCGGCGGTGATCTGGTCCTCCACTTCGTATGTGCCTAGTTTTTTATAGATATAGTGCATGATCTGGTCTCCTTGGTATCCGCTTCCTCGGCCATCGAAACTGGCCACGATGATGTTCTCCGTGCTGGCCAGATACGAAGACCAGTTGATCCGGAAACGAAAGTCTGACTTCTGACTGCATGGCCCGGCGTAGCTAGCAAAAACAAAACCGTGTGTGAGATCATGGTGCTACGTTTACTAAATTACTAAAATAAATTGCTAGCACTCGTTCTCCCTTATTCCCAAGCCATGTATAATCTCAATTATTAGCCATATAAATAACACTGATAATAATAATGTAGGTCTAAAGGCTTTCTCCATGCTTGATGATCCTGATGGTTGGGGTTATACTTGCTGTTTTTAATGCGATTTATCAATTGTGCATGTCAAAAACAAAATTACAGAAACGACTGCACACACACACACACACACACACACACACTAACAACGTCAAAAACAACAAATGACAGCAACACCGTAAACAAATTGTCTCAAAAAAAGAGTCGAAAAGAGTCAACTCGTATCAGTGAAACGAGTCAAATCAATGTGACTCACTGAATCGATTCACTGAATTTATGTTCTGAATAGCTGATAATAAAATGGCTAAAGGTTTTACAGGTTGACATGGAAACCTGTTGGAGAAGGATGTTTCTGCTCTGTTTCTTCCGTTTAATCCTCCACTTGTTCTAAAGATATACAGACGAGTGTGTGGACAGTAAAAACGCCCGGCCTACGGGATGGACGGAAAGATACAGCCACTAAATGGTTAAAATGATGTCAAACTACTTACACGTCAATCAGCAGAGGGTATTTTTTGGACTTGTCGAAGTTCGGAGGCAGAGTCATCTGGTACCACAAGTCTGCGAAAGAAGAGAGTTTAGGCTAAAATCAGTAAAAATAAAACATGTCCTCAGCCGTAACCTCACCGAACTCGCCGATCTTCAGTGTGCCGTGTGTCACCGAGGGCATCGCGATGTTCTGGAGAATCGACTCGAGGAGTTTATTGTCCTCCAGAACCCTGATCTCTGAAAACAAATCGAAACTGTTAACAGATTTTCACATACTAGCCATTACTATACTTTTATTTAAAAAAAAAAAAAACCTTGTTAATAGTGATGGGTCCTTCGTGAACGATTTGTTCATTTTGAACGAATCTTTAATGTGACTCTGGAAGAAAGAGTCGTCTCGGGGAGTGATTCGTTCAGTCAATGCGCATGCGCAACATCCTATAGGTTCTGTACTGGAGTTAGTTCACCTGCTTTGAGTCTTCGGGTTTGAGTCGTTCGTTCATCACGTGACCTCCCCATAAGCGTAACCAGTGCAGTCTGAGCCGGAGAGAGAACTGATCAGTTCATCTCTCGAGTCTTTAGAAATTAGTCCATTTACAACCTTCCTTACAAACGGGTGCATAGTCATTATTATTATTATTATTATTATTATTATTATTATTTACTCTTACAGTTACGTGCATTTCTGGTCTCAAATCGTTGCTTTTAATTTCTGTCATGATGGTTCTTTTCCATAACACTGAATGTGGTAAAGATAATAAAGAGTTATTATTTATTACCTTTACCACATTCAGTGTTATGGAAAATACATAACTGTAAGAGTAAATAATAACAATAAATAATAATAATTACTATGCACCCGTTTGTAAGGAAGGTTGTAAATTGACTAATTTCTCTATCCAATGCTGTCATGTCACGTGACAAAAGAACGAGTGACTCGAAAGACTGAGAGATGAACTGATCAGTTCTCTCTCCAGCTCAGACTGCACTGGTTAAGCTCATGGGGCGGTCACGTGATGAACGAACGCCTCAAACCCGAAGCCTTGTCAGATAAGAGGTGAGGTGAGCTAATCATAGACTAAAGATCCAGCTAAACAATGAATTAACGCTTTCTGTCTCTTATAGCATTATAGTTTGTCTTGTTTGTAGTGTGATCAACGTCTGCGTAAGTAGTAGATGTGTTAGGGAAGTAACACGTAACAGTTTAATTATATTTTGCTAGAAATGACTCGAAAAAAAGATTTGTTCATTTTGCTGAACGAGACTCAAAGGTCCGAGTCGGTAAAATGATCCGAACTTCCCGTCACTACTTGTTAAGTAACGTACATGTCACGTGGCTACGTAACACGAGTGTGCACTGCGCAGTACAAGTGAACATTCTCAGTACCAGGAACAGGAGCCACAATTTTTAGAGGGATTTCTGCATAATATACTTCAAACTCTTAGCTAGTTAGCCTTATCTTGCTGACTAGCTTGCATGCTTTATAGCTATAGCTAATATATCAGTTTACTAACCACTAGTTGTTTCTAGCTAGGTGCTAGTTGCTAATTAGCTCGTAAAAGTTTTAGAAACAATGCTCATGTACAGATGGATGTGTTTGCTAAATGAAGCCTAATTTAAACATAGCAAGGTGATTATTATTTATTATTGCTCCTGGCAAGTGATTTAATTAGCTTCCTAACTTGCTAGCATGATAATTTAGTAATTAGCTACATAAAACCCTACATCCTGAGTTGCTGTACTGTTAAAAGGAGAAATAAATATTCCAATATATAGCATTTCATTTAAAGTTTAAAGTAACTCCTGTAATATTTTTGTTTGTTTTTCTCCTAACTAGCTAGGCTAGTAGCATGCTAGCAAATGTTTATAATAGTACTGGTGATTTTTCCAAATAGGAAAAATCCATCATACGGCCTTCAAATCCTCCAACTTTTTTAAAGTTCTGACTTCTTAAAGCTCTTTTTATATTTATGTTGTTTTAACATGGCGGCCCACAAAGCTCAAAGAAAAAAAAAACAAGAAATAGTAGCATGTTTTAGGCTTTTTAATGTATGACATTTGAGTATAAGATGCTTTACGGTCACTAAATATAAGAGGATAAATAGGTAGTTGAATAGTTTATTTCTTTTTTCACAAGATTTTTAATCAAACAGCCACTTCATCAGATGTTTTTCAGCGCTAGCTATGGTTAATTAGCATAATCTACAGTGTCCTACAGACACTGAATATGTAAGTTACAAATATATATTCTGATTAAAAATATATTTGAGTAAATTGGAATTCGATAGCTGAGTTTGATAAAAGCTCGGTAAGTTTACCTGATCCAGCACCTCGACTGTCTCTTAAAGTGTACAAAGGCAATCCGGGACCTTTATCAAGAAAAACAAACAGGAACAGCATGAGATGTTCTGATTTACGGGATGTTCATCAATTCAGAAACAGAGATTGAGGAATATGTAAGCGGATCGGGTTGTACCTGAACAGCTCAGGCGGTAGTAGGTGCCGTTAGTGCTAAAGTAGGCGGAGTTATATTTACACCTGTCCTCCATCAGTGTACAGGTGAGACAGACACGTGGGGAATGAGCCGCGCCGTCTATTGAGATTCTGCAGAAGCGACAAAACGCATACGATTCATTTATTTCTGTTTAAATGAAACGTCAACGAGGACTTTTTTTTAATTTAGGCGAGTGTGTGAATGACACACAACAGTGTTACTGGTGACAGTGCTAATTCAAATTTAGGCTTTATTGTATAGAAATATGTCTCCTGTATAATCACGCTTTCAAAGTGAATATGTGCAAAAGATTTCGATGTAGAAAGCAGACAATGTCGGAATGATATTCGTGACTCACTTGTAAACGTTTCTCTGGCCTGGATGGCTGTTGTGTTCATTGCTCAGGTAGAATCTGTGAACAAATAAAAAAGAGAAAGAAATGTCGATAAAATAACAACGATAACTCGTCCTGATTTCTAGCTAATGCCAGGAATCCTTGCGTCAAACTGGGCGGAGCTTAAAGCTGCCGATTTAGGAAATACTCATTCAAGGTTCACAAAATAGGATGACAGACTGTTCACACAATTAAAGACGATAACAGGCTAAAAGCCAGTGTGGAGAACAAAACTCTTCTGCTCACATGCGGTGTGTGTATTTTTTCATCATCAGATTTGCATATTTTGATATCTAATCCCATATTTGAGCTACCTGGACACCTTTTTTTCTCTGAATGTGAGGAATATTGATGTGACGTATCTGTGAATTACTATTACAGGATCTTTTTCATCATGTTTACATTAAAGGTACTTTTCCAGCAGTAGCTAGTTTGGATAAAAATATCTTCCGAATGAAAACCTGTGAATGAAATCAAAGTGTAAACGTGAACTTACATGGCGTCGCTGGTCACTTTGAGGATGTCGGTGACCTCCCACCGTCCTGATGTGATGGGTGTAAGCGTGTTCTTTAATAAATGGAGGTCAATCGCTTTAGCAACGGTCATTTGAGCAATAGTCACAAAGATTATTGAAGAGAATAAAAAACAACCCCTACAAACTAATCTCCAGACACATGTCCAGATGTTTCCGGCCGTGTTCCTGAGTAGTAACTCACCCCGCTGATGTGATGGATGTGCTTGAAGCCGCTTGAGTCGCTCTTGATGTAGTAACAGCTGGAGCCGTCGGGTTTAAACACAGGGTCAATCGGCGAGAACTACGACAAAAAGACGAGAACGAAATCAGAAAGAATCGGAAACGCGGTCTCTTTATTTTTATACTGAAAGTGAAAAATAACTAGAGAGAGAGACAGAAAGAGAGAGAGAGAAAATAGAGAGACTGGAAGAGAAAGGAGTGAGGGAGAGAGAAGAGACAGAACAAGATGAAAGGAAGAAGATGAAAAAAAGAAGATGAGAAACTGAGAAAGAGAGGAAGAATAAAACAGACCTCTTTTTCTTCCTCTCTTTCTCAGTCTCTCATTTTCTTTCTGTCACGCCTGTCATTGTGTGTGTTTCCCTCACTCTCTCCATCTCAGAGACAGAGATAGAGGGAGCGAGACTTTAGAAAGAGGCCAAGAAAAAGAGAAGGAGAAACAAATTGTGGTTTTTCCAAGAGAGACAGAAAGAGAGAGAGAGATGGGGATTGAAATGGAGAGAGAAAGACAGAGAGTGAGACACAGAGAAACAGATAGAGAGATGAAGACACAGGGAGACAGATATAGTGAGAATGAGAGAGAAAAAGAGACAGAGAGAAGCAGAGAGAGACAAACTGAAAGACAAATAAATAGAGAGAGAAAGATAGATGTAGACAGATATATAGAGAGACAGACAAAAAGAAAGACAATAAAAGAGAGAAAGAAAGAGAGATATAGAGACAAATAGGGTGAGACAAGAGAAGAGAAACAGAGAGAGGGATGAACAGATAGAGAGAGAAAGATAGAGAGATGTATAGAGACGAGATAGAAACAGACAGAGAGGTCAAGACAGTAAGAAAGAGACAGAGAGAAACTGATAGAGACAAACAGAGTGAGACTGGAAGAAGGGAAGATATTTAAAGAGAAAGAGAAAAAGCGATAGGGAGACAGATAGAGTGAGACAGAAGGAGAGAGAGAGAAAACAAGGAAGACAAAAAGAAAAAAGAAAAAACACAGAGAGAAAGATTAAAAAGAGGGAGAAAATGAAAAGGCTGAAACAAAGACAAAGAACAAGTGACAACAGACTGAAAGAGAGAGAGAGAGAGAGAGAGAGTGACAGAGAAGGAGATATAGAGACAGAAATGAGAGAAAGACAGAGAGAATGCATTACGTACTCGTCCGATCCAACCTGTCTTGCTCTCCAAGTTAATTTCCTGCAAAAAATTTAAAAAAAACCTGATAAACTGACGTATCTCTGAATGCTAGTGCTAACGCTAATGCTAAATAAGTTGAGATCAGTTAGCTTACTTAGATCATCACAGGTTTTTAAGACAGATGTTTTAGGTCAGAGGTCAGAGGTCAGTCATGCTTACAGCAGTGGAGCAGTTCACGGTTTTATTAATACAGAAAGAGAAGTGAGACCACGGTACCGTTTTTTCGCTCCACGTCCCGCCGCTGAGTTCGTACATCTGCAGGATGACGTAACTCTGCGTGCGGTTTTGCCACTGAACTGCGATTCTCTCGTCCGTGGCCCAGGTGACGGTGCTCAGGTAGTGATCTCTAAATTAACAAAAAATAAAGAGGAGAACTTCAAAGGTTCTACCTGAAGACAATATGACTTCTGATTGTTCCACTTTCCGTCTGAGGAATGCGGTAAACACGAGGCTCGGCCCAAACCACGCTCTCTAAAATGTCAGATATTTTGGTTGCATTACACTGCGGAAAGAGCGCTTGGCACGGAGAGCTCCATAATACTGGAGACATTCGAGGCATCAACCACAAAGAGGCGGACCGTCGGGTTCGGTGTTCCAGCCTGGAACCGAAAACACACAAAAACATCTATTAGTGGAAACGAACAGGCGTTTTATAATTTTTTTTTTTAAAGCACCATGCCTTAAATCAAACACACTAACACAGCTGTTTATCATCAATATCATGATTTATCCCACTGCTCTGTTCTGGATTCTGATTCTGGATTCTGATTGGTCAGTTGATTTACAGCAGCTGTGACAGTAGTGCAGCTACACATCACAGGTTTATATTACGTTTGATATCGTTTCCATAGTAACAGCTCAATCACGAGGACTTGTACAATGGACGTTCCACATAAAAAAAATCGTTGCGTTTCTGTAATGAGATGTTTATTGACGTTTTTTATTATTACGGAAGGAGACTCCAGTGTCAGCGCTTTGTACCACTCAGAGGTAAAGCTGTAACTTTTTGTAACTGTTTTTCAGTAACTGCATTTTTTTGGGGTCTTTATTAACTTCAAGACTTCATTAATTGCAACTATAAATGGATAAAGTGTATGCTGTGTCCTTTTTTAATGAATTAAAAAATGTAATTGTTGCCAAATTGCTTTGGTATAAAAGGAATTTAATACACTTGTGGATGGATTTAATTTGATTTCATATCAAGCTATGTTTTAAGAAAAGATATGAATGCTGACTCCGCCCATAACCCCGCCTCCAATCGTAATATTTGCGCAAATCATTAGAAACACTTTTGAGGAAATAAACGTATTCTGACTTTTACACTTAGTTAAAACAGTGAACTTTTTTCCTTTTAAATGCTTAAGGCACTTTTTTTGAACTTACACTCAGATATCATTTTGCTACTTTCGCTTTTAACTGTAAGATTTTGGCTTATGTATACATTTTTTTTAATAAATTGCTGGAATTATGAAGCTAAGTTTTAATCACGAGCTGAATTTCAGCGCTTTGAGTCTAATATTAATTAAATTGTGCTCTTGCTCTTACCTTGGGATACGGGATGGTGACCACATCCGGATACTGACCCTGACCGTACCACGAGTACTCGATCACGTGCACATCTGTGTCGTTGAACTCGGCGAAGGCCAGGAACCTTCCGGATGGAGACCACCACATGGCATGGTTGGTGGAAAACATCTCCTCTGTCAGTTCAAAAAAATGTTTCACATGCCTCGAGTAGACATGTTAATCTCACAGAGTATAATATTTACGATCAAATCGCAAAATTGTATTTAAAAAATAAGCTATCTGTTTATCTGGACTTGTGAGGTTAGGACTATATCCCCTAAAACATCACTGACACGCATATTTTTTAAATTTAGTAGGAAAACTTAATTCATAGTTTCTTGAAAAGCTTCTTTAATAATCAGGTTATTAATTGGACAATAAAGTAACATAATGTTACCTTGATATCGAACACTGACAATATTGTTACCATGGATACTTCAAACTACCATCACGACTCCCAGTGACGCTGCTTGCACTCGTTATTCGTTCTCCATGCGCCTTTGTTTTGGTTTTGGTCCCGTTTCCGCTCCTGTTCTGTGACGGGTTTGTTTCCCTAATGTGTGCACCTGTTCTGTGTTTAGCCCTTAATTACTTTGTGTATTTATCCTGCAGTCCCTTTAAGCTCGAGCCTTGTCCTCCGGGTTCTGTTCCAGGTTTTGTCCTTGCCGCAAGTGTTGTTGATTATGGATTATCCTAGTTTGTTGCTAGCTTAAAGTTTATTAACGCACACAAAGGACTACGACGACGATTACTGGATTCACTCTAATAAAGTACATGCTAATCCGCACTCACGTCCTGCCTTCTCTGTAGGTTACAAAAGTGAACGTTATAATCTGGTAACAATGTTATCACAATATTATATTTTTAAAAAATCTACCTGGATTTTTGCATTTTTAACCACATTACTAGCATGGATATTTATGTTACTTGTTACTTAACTAGCTAAATTAATTTCCAATCATAATCTTATATTACATTATGTTATATTATGTTATATTATGTTACATTACGTTACGTTATGTTATGTTATGTAATGGCTATGTTAACTAGCTAAATTTATTTCCAATCATAATGTTATATTACTTTATGTTATGTTATGTTATGTTTCGTTATATTATATTATGTGATGGCTATGTTATATGGATCCCTCTTACCCTCATACACCCAGTCAGGAATGCCATTCAGGATCACAGGATTTCCGTTACTGGTGACTGGTTTTGCTGGTGAAGAGGGGCTGGACTTAACATACACATTATTCATCCATACATATGCCTGAGAGAGAGAGAGAGAGAGAGAGAGAGAGAGAGAGAGATAGACAAAGAGAGAGAGGAGATCAGATTATTACACAACATGGCTATAATGTGGCTGAGTGTGTACGTGGGTGTGATTTTTAACAAAAATAATCATATAAAATTAAAAATTATGGTTAGTATGTTCAGATCAAGAACAGTGCAGTAAAACATGCTGGAGAGAATGGTGCGTTTTTTTTTTTTTGTTTTGATTCCAGCAAGTCCATCACACGTTTTAATCATTAAACTCCATCATCCGAGCACAGGCGATAAAGGTAATAAATGTAGATGTTGGGGATGATTAAAGGGCCATCGTAAAACTGGGCATCATTGTCAGGAACCGAGATAACTCCCTCAGATAACTCCCTTACACTACTTAGATAGAGCGATTGTTAAGACACTACCATTATAGAGGTCTATAAAGAGCTGAATCACGTGGATCACGTAACGGAAAGTCTGGACTACCGCTGTCTTATATGTTAGTATCAGTTAGTATCAGGGGTTGGACAATATATCGGTATAAAGGTAAAACGTGATATGAAGTCTGAAATAGTTATGATGTTATTAATACAACGGCATTGACATGATCACATTCATTCATTCTGCAAATTCAGAATTCTTCTTTCTTCATTCTGCAGATTCATCCGTTTCATTCTTATGTTCATGATTTCCAGCTGCACTAAAATTAAAGACCATATTTTTTCATCCTGGATAAAGCAATGAATGCCTACTTTTATATTTTCTCATGACGTTTTCTTAGAAACAGCACAATATTATTACTTTTTGTTCAACATTATCTTGTTTTGTATTATATAGAGTACATATCATGCTCTGTATGCTCTTTGAAGTGTACATGATAACATTATTGTTAAATATCACAATATACCGTACCTTATGACTGATTATCAGCACACACCTAACAAGAATAAAGCAAATCATTGTTATTTGCTTAAACTCACCAGTGAGTGGCCTGTCGGAGCCCAGGCGAGGTACTGAACCTCATGCGGGATATCTGTAGTGAGCAACTTCCTGAACAAACAGTAAAGTGATATTTATATGTGAGCAGCAGTCAGGGACAAACAAAGACCTTGTCGATTAACATGGATGTGTGGCGCTGTGTGATGGATTTACTTCGTTCAGTCATTCATTCATTCATCCTTAGTAACTGCCTGGTAAGGTTCAAATTAGTTTAACATTAGTTTGTTTCTCCAGGTGAGAATCAATTTTGAACTGGAGTGATGTAGCTGAGGTTGAGGAACTGTCAGAGCCAGAATTCACGCACCAATGCTTTCTCACACTGCTGACATTTCTACATCTGAAGTTTTTTTCCCCTTGTGATTTAAAAAACAATCGAAGGAAAATCAAATAGGCCACGGCTTCTTCAGGTTTAAATCCGAATCCAGATACAGACATTTGGAGCATTATATTATATACAGTGAAAGTCTGAGTTCAACACCAGAAACTCTTTTTTTTTCATATATACATATTATATACAGTATATGTTATAGATTGATTGATGTGTGCACAGGATAGAGATCAGATAGAGATCAATTTCATACAGGAACTGATAATATAAAAACAGTTTTGTGCTGTAAAGGCATTTTGATGGTTTCTTTATGAACGTTATCACCAATCTCAGTCTGATGTGATAAAAGTCACAGACCTGTTCTCCCGGTCGTAGATTAAGTAAGTCGCAGTAAATGAGTGTCTCCAGATCTGTAAGAGAACAGAGAGCACATCTTGCGTAAGTGTAAATGCTTACAACAGCAAAACTGCACATGGATCATTAATGTGTTCAACGCTGCACCTTTGTGTAGTTGGTCAGTAAACACACAAACTTGCGGTCGGCTGACACCATGTAATCGAAGGCTTTAAAGGAGTCCTGTGATGTAAAACACACACACACACACACACACACACACACATTAATTACAATGAGGTGCGGTTTTGATTGTTATTTAAGGTTTACTTCTTATATACACACGTATAAAACTGTTCTCACATTTACACAAAACGCTCTCGCATTCACACAAAAATGCTCTCACATTTAAAAAAAAAAGATCTCACACTGACACGAAATGTTCTCGCGTTCACAGACCGTTGTTGCGTTCACACAAAATAATCACATTCACACTATATTAGGTTCACATTCAAAGAAACCGCTTTCACATGCACACAAAAAGCTCTCGCATTCACGCAAAAAATGCTCTCACATCAATACAAAATGTTCAGATTCAAACAAAAGTGATCTCACGTGTATTTAAAAAAAACTTTCACGTTCACATAAAATATTTCCATTCATATAAACGCTCTAATTTTCACACAAAACGTTCCCGCTTTCATGCAAAGCGGTCTCCCGTTCACACGTGCACATAAAACATTCACATTCACATAAACGCTCTCACATTCAAACAAAATGTTCACGCATTCGCACAAAGTCTAATCTGACGTATCTTACCAGCGTCTCTTCCAGAAACTTCTCTCCCTTCTCTGAAGACATGTTAAACAATAAGACCGATTCCTCTTGTGTGCTATGTAAATACTCATGATCTGCTCAAAAAAAGAAATCAAACAAATAATCAGAAATCAGTCAGTTTTCTAAATCATGTCTTTATTTTGACTTTAAAGATGTCAGCAGCAACATTTGTAAATTGTCCGATTTGCACGCTAAACTGGAGGCTATAGACTTCCGTTACTTGTTTGTAAGCTTAGCACTGTTGCTTTATCGCTAGCGCTAACTTTAACTTGCTTGATGATGTGAGCGGTATGAGCAATCACGCTAATATGAATACGCTAATAGGAAAAGGAAGACTCTAACCATACATTCACACTAACAGGTGACAAGTCGCTTGTAGCTTGTCTCTTGTGGGCGTGGCCTTTCCGATGGAAACGGTAATAGTGATATATGGTTTCTACAGCTAACTTGTTAAACACAAATTAAATAACGCACTATTCAGTGTGAAAAACGTGCATGTGATTTACGTGTTACGTGCTCGGCTTCGTACTAGCTTTATTCTCAGATCAGATTAGCAAAGTGAGCTAACTGTACTAGCTACGCACACTCACCAGAGTCACCAACGATCTCTGCTACGTCCTTCCAAGCTTTATTTTTCTTCCTAACGTTTCCGTACTCATTTAATGAGAGCTCGTATATGACAGGAGAAGATGAAACAACGCTTATGAGTTCAGTAAATGGGAACTAACTGCAGGTAGGAACTAAAGTTGTGAGCGGGGAACTGAAGAAATGTCGGACCACACGAGCCACAGGTTCGGTCAGAGGAATCATCTGAAACAATCGTTTGGATTTGTCGCTTTAGAGTTGAGAAAATCTCAATTGAAATGTCACTTTGTCGCTTGCTGAGATATACTGTCTAAACACTGAGGCTTGGGAACAAGATAAGCCACATGTGTGTTTATTCAGTGTGTGTGTTGTGGAGAACTTGGCCTGCTCACCAGAGATCCAGCGCATGTTAAATGATCTGGCTCTGATGGTGCTGTTGAAGTAGTCATTAAGGGTAAAAGTCCTTTTGGTTTTTTCTGGGCTCTTCTCTGTGGAACCACACACACACACACACACACACACACTTGTCAGGTTTAGTTGCACAGAACCCTAGTAAGTAAGAAGTAGCACTGCGTACTGTGCATTTTTGCATTTAATAGCTCCACCATGTGAACACACGTCTAAATTTCTAAATTTATGGCTAGTTTTCCAAACCTAAATCGCTGCAAATAAAAATGCTGTCATGAATAACAATTTTGGTTTGAGGCCAAATGAACCTCAAAGTTCAAAGTTCAGCCACGCACTGAATAAATCATCCTTTAAAAATGGGCTGCATCCCAAATGGCTCGCTAATGGAGACTTCATGAAGTGAATAAGCCATGAGAGTGCATGGAGTGCAGTAATATAGGGAATAAGATCATCATATGGAAATCAGTGGTAGATGCTACAATGAGAACTTCTGAGTAAATGTTGAAGGAAATTGCACAATTTCCTGCAGCAAGCATGAGTTTGTAAGGAAATTGTGAATTTGTGCTCCAATATGTGATGTTCTAGTGAAAAAAAAAGTGGTTTCTAAACACTGCAGCTGGGGAATATGTACTCTGAAAAAGACTTTGTATATTCCAGGAAAAGAGGTGAACAATCTATCTAGCAAAGACATAGATTTATAGACAAAATAAAACCACAGCGACAGTGGAAATGACACCAGACTGTCTGGGACGTCAACATTTCTCTCAGATGTGCTGATAAACTGCAGAGAAAAAGACTTTGTGATGGTACTTGACTGGAAAGTATTACACGTACCATTAAGGTAGATAGCCGTTGGTACAGCTATCAGAGTGACCACCACGACTGCACCCAAAACCCCGAGGAGGATCTTCCCCACGTGCTGAAATAAACACACTGACGGTTATTATTAATGCCTACACCAGACTTCTGGAGTATTTGGATTGTGTGTGTAAATTATTTAAAGCCGTGACATAAAAAAAAAAAAAAAGGGGAAGTAACGTAAACTAGTTCCCTTAAATAGAGTCAAATAGAAACTTAATAAGTTCCTTCACCGTCACAGTAAATTATGATGTATATTATGTTGTATGTAGGTTTGAAGTACAAAGTACTCAGTGTGTCTCCAAGCATGCGCTGTTCAGTTATTCATCACACATTAACCCGTTTTACTAATCTAAGATCATCTCATGTGTAAAACATGCACTGTACACAGTAATAATGAGCAATAATGAGTGCGTACACAGCTGAATTCACTCCTATACTATTGATTTGTGCTGTTATAGTTAATTAAACAATTTTGATATGAACGCTAATTCATTCAATTCACTTCAGTTTTATTTGTATAGTGCTTTTAACAGTGGACATTGTCACAAAGCAGCTTTACAGAAATAAATTAATTCAAATTAAATTAAACCAAAATAAATTGTAAATTAACCCTTTTGTGCATGGCGTCCATACTGGTGGCTGTTTTTAAGGAAAATATCAGAAAACCTGAATCACTCAAGGCAATTATGGTAATTTAACACAAACCATTATCATGAGTTCTGATCTAGGCTCTGTGCTATTCTCAGTGCGGCACGTCTCCAGGTTTCTGTCCAAACTTTCTACACAAAAAGGTCCAAATCATGTAAGAGATATTTTCGCAAAAACACCCAAGACCGAGAAGTCTACATGCCAATAACACTTCGAAACTTGAGAAATCCAAGTCATTAGTCATCAGAAAATGTCTCGAGATTGAACTCAAGTCCTACAGCCCTAATTGCTCTATTTCGCAATTCTTTTGTCAAAGTTAAATAGTTTAGATCTAGTGTAAACCAATTAAATAAACATCTTTATGATCATATTTGAATTTTTTTCCAGGTATAATGTTTTCCCTCTGGTCACTGATTTCTTTGATGCACACATGGACAGTCGATTTAATGCGATTTATTTACAATATTTAATTCAACTGTTCACTGGTGCGGTGAGAAAAAGTTTGGCCTTGGAATGGAAATATGATTTTGTTTCAAGCCACTAACAAATAATAGCCTATTCTATTCGAGCCAAGTGAAATTTCCCCCCAAATTCCATTCGGCTGCGTTTCACACATCACGCTACCATTACTAAATAGTACACTTTAGTAAAATGCTGGGTTATTTTTAACTCAGTTGCTGGGTTTAGACCTTCCTTCCCCTGACTCTGTTGACCTAGAGTTCATTTGATTTTGCATTTCCTTGTCCAAATAATCCCTACTATTTATATATATATATATAAAAACAAAGAATCACTGATTGTTCCAAATGACCAATCCCTGATCGCTATAGTTACAAACGACCAATCCCTGATCGCTATAGTTACAAACGACCAATCACTGATCGCTATAGTTACAAACGATCAATCCCTGATCGCTATAGTTACAAATGACCAATCCCTGATCGCTATAGTTACAAACGACCAATCACTAATCGCTATAATTACAAACGACCAATCCCTGATCGCTATAATTACAAACGACCAATCCCTGATCGCTATAGTTACAAACGACCAATCCCTGATCGTTGTAGTTACAAACGACCAATCACTGATCGCTATAGTTACAAACGATCAATCCCTGATCGCTATAGTTACAAACGACCAATCCCTGATCGCTATAGTTACAAACGACCAATCACTAATCGCTATAATTACAAACGACCAATCACTAATCGCTATAATTACAAACGACCAATCCCTGATCGCTATAGTTACAAACGCCCAATCCCTGATCGCGATAGTTACAAACGACCAATCCCTGATCGCTATAGTTACAAACGACCAATCCCTGATCACGATAGTTACAAACGACCAATCCCTGATCGCTATAGTTACAAACGACCAATCCCTGATCGTTGTAGTTACAAACGACCAATCACTGATCGCTATAGTTACAAACGACCAATCCCTGATCGCTATAGTTTGTCTACCCTCACACTTCTTCGTTCCTCGTTTTAATGTCCCTTCTGGGAGATATTTACAGTAATAAAAGTGAATTACTTCGTCCATAACTGTTGCTTCATATCTAGTTCCTGAAGCCTCACTACCGCTGCTTCATTTGCTGTGTAACAGAAATGATTTTTGCATGAATTTTTGTATAAACTTTGTAAAATACGTAAATAGTTAGCCTTATGGTGCCGTAACCAGAGAGATAAAAAATTTTCCATAAGAAATAACTTTTAATCTTTTATTTTCTATTCTGATAGAATTTTATTCTCTTCTTAAGTGTCTTCAGATACTCTTCCTTCTTCATGCAACACATTCTGATATACAAATATTCAAATGATCATGACTGTTCATAAATATGCAAATGAATCCGTGACGTGAATCTGATGACTTTTTTTTTTTTTTTTTTCTCAGTAAATCACCCCAGTGAAAGTCCTAACCCAGTCTCACACTGGACCCAGTGCTGGGGGCCAGAACTGAATTATCTTTTATTGTTTTTATTGTTTTTATTGATATTTATATTTTTATTTTTTAAGTAACCTGCAACAAACGGATGCATGCGGAGTTGCTCTATTTTAACACACACACACAATACACGCTCATGCACTAGTAGCCTATGATATAGTACACTTCTTGGATGCGCCCTTGTCAAGTAAAAGCAGCGCGCGCCTTAACCAAGCTTATAAAAGTGCTCCATGCACCGGTACTGACCATTTCCGGTCGCGCGGTAACGCTCAAGATCCCCTGTTGCTCGGTAACGCTTCAGATTCCCCGAGTCCGGTCCCGCGCGCGCCGAGTTTGTGCGCGAGTTTGTCCCTGAGCGGATTTAGTCAATCAGAAGCGGATCCGGTGATGACAGATTTTTTTTTATTTTTTTCTTTCTGTGCGTGTTAAATATTAGCTCAGCTTGGGCCGTAAAGGGGGGACAATAAAATCACGACAGATTAAAGTTCGCATTGAAAGAAAAAGAAAGAAAGAAAGAAAGAAACGCGACGCAACGGCACGTGCGCGCGCGCTGCAAGCATACGAGTTAGGAGAAGTTTGTGGGTTTTGGACAGACAGGAGTAGTAACAGCAGTTGTGACATGCTTCTTGCTCTACTTCCTGCTTTAACACACACACACACACACACACACACACACATACAAACTGTGACTTGAACTAGGTGCGTGTTTTGCGTAAAGAGAATGTGCTTTCCTTTTATTTACCGTGATTATGTGATGCACGCGCAGTCATGCATCAGAGCGTTCAAGCACTGCTATATGAACAGAAGCATTCTCCTGCCCCGTGTGAACTGCACTACTGCACTAAAAAATGATATTGAGATACCATCACATTTGACTCATGCTATCGGCGACTCTCTAGTGAATTTTTTGAGTAACCTTGTAGTTGAGAACCAACAACAGTTACAGTCTCTGAGCAGATTTACACGAACCCTCGTTAATATCATGAACCCGGGTTCCCAGGTTTCAGCAACATTTCCTGCCCAACTACATCTCAAAAACCACACAAACGACCTGAAACTAGCCCTAAAAATCAGGAAGTGGAAAAGTGAGACGAGGGCACTGTGGTGCACGCGCATTTCTGATGTACAGACTCCACTGATGATCCACTCCATAATCCCCCTTTCATAATCACTATACTAAACCTTTGCAATTTATCTTACAATAGAAATAGTTTTGTACATCATACACACACTGTCTGCACTTACACGCTCCTTTTTCATGAAATTTATTACATGTAATTCCGATTACTTGCTATAAAATAACATCTTGGTGGACGAGGAGTGATTATGAACCCTGTCATTACCTGTCCTGTCGCTGCTCCTCCCCCGAGCATGGGGCAGCGTGATTCCTGCCCCTGTGGAGCTCAAATCAGCGCTTGCTGCAGTTCCCGTTTTCACCACTAGGTGTAATAATAACTGTATGGAGGTGAATGGGGCAGTGACGCTGCACCACGATTACGCATCTAGAAAGAAGAGCAAATCAACACAACATCGGCTTTTATGTGTCACATAGTGACGATTTCTGAAATCGTTGTTCACTCCAAAGATGTAATCAGTATTTCAAAAGAATTTAAAATGTGTAGAGTTGTGAATGAGGACTGAATGGCTGAACTCTGCGTCACCTGACCGCACAGCTAGCGCTACTTACTACTTCCTTCCTTCCACACAGCAATCTATAGTGAGGCACTACTGCAGCTTCATTACTCTTTACACGTACTGGGATTTGTGTCTTGTATATTTAGCGTGATTAGTGTTCTTCCGTGTTCCCTACGCATACGTTGTTGTGTGTTTCGTGTTGAGCAGTTCCAATGGCAAAATAAATTCCTGTACCTCACAAGTACTGACAAATAATCAAGAGATTCTGCTTCCGATAAGTGCAACCTTTGCATGCACGCTCTTTAAAACAATTATAAACAATGTCAACTTCTAGTTTAATAAATAAACTGCTGGTTTAATAAAAGTCACGTTTTTAGTACAGTGGAACTGGTTTGGGTTCAGTGGATGGAAAGTTCTGGATCAAAAAGCACTTCTGTCT
Organism: Pangasius krempfi; assembly: GCA_037576825.1. NCBI lineage: Eukaryota > Metazoa > Chordata > Actinopteri > Siluriformes > Pangasiidae > Pangasius > Pangasius krempfi. The sequence continues at coordinate 16,812,431 of CM074998.1, forward strand.
CATTATTATTATTATTAGTAGTAGTAGTAGTAGTTTTTTCCTGGAAATGGCTCTTATCTGCAAAACAATCAATAAATAAAATAAAAAAATGGAGAAGCAGTACACATGGAGATCAGCTTCATTAACCCTCAGAAGCCTGGATTACTTTCACTTCCTTTCTTTCTTTTTTTTCATTTCCCTTTTTCTAGACTTTTAAATGTCTAATTCTTAGTTTCAGATAAATTATACAATATAAACGCCCTGCTGTTTTTTCTTCTTCAAAAATTTGTTTGTATTGTAATAATTTCATATTTTGTGCTGTTTTAACAATGAAAAGTTTGTGAAAATGTCGACGGATGAGAAGATAAAGGTGAGTGAGAGAGGATGGGAATCTAAGCCACCAGATCTTCGATGTTGTATTATTTTACAGTTATGACAGACACGAGTTTTAGTTCCTGACGTGTTCCTGGAGCCGGACCAGGAGTTTGTGGATTAGAAATCAGACTAACTTTCCAACTAATACTGTAATAAACATGCTAAAATATGAACTGGCATTGGAGTAAGCATGCTGACACTCACCGTCCACTTTATTAGGAACACTTGTACACCTGCTCATTTATGCCGTTATCCAAGCAGCCAATCGTGTAGCAGCAGCACAATGCATAAAATCATGCAGATACAAGTCAAGAGCTTCAGGTAATGTTCACATCAAACATCAGAATGAAGAAAAATGTGATCTCTGTGACTTGTGGTGCCAGATGGACTGGTTTGAGTATTTCATGAATCTCCTGGGAATTTCACACACACGAAAAACAATAAACATTGAGTGAGTGACAGTTCTGTGGGTGGAAACGTCTTGCTGATGAGAGAGATCAGAGGAGAATGAGCAGACCGGTCTGAAGACTATAGTAACTCAAATAATCACTCTTTACATCTGTGGTGAGCAGAAAAGCATATCAGCATGCACAAAACATCAGACTTTGAGGTGGATGAGCTCCAACAGCTGAAGAGCACAACAGGTTCCTCTCCTGTCAGACAAGAACAGGAATCTGAGGCCATCATGAGCACAGACTCACTGAAACTGGACAGCTGAAGATTAGAAATAAAATCACCTGGTCTTTTTCCAGGTTCTAAAACAATGGGTTTTTTTCCCTCACAGAACAAGATAGTTTAGATTAGATTAGATTAGACAATAAACTTTATTGTCATTGTGCAGAGTACGAGTACAAAGTCAACCAAGTGCAGTTTAGCATCTAACCAGAAGTGCAAATAGCAGTATGTCTATAAATATATATTTTTGTATACACATGTGCAGGGTATGAGGTAGACAAAGTAGAGACAGGTGCACTGTACAGGAGATGTGAGGTGTATATACACTATATGGCCAAAAGTATGTGGACACATGACCATCACAACCAGATGTGCTGTTCAACATCCCTTTCCAATACCACAGGCATTAATATGAAGCTGGTCCCCCTTTTGCAGCTCCACTCTCCTGGGAATACTTTCCACTACAATTTGGAGCGTGGCTGTGGGGATTTTTGTTCATTCAGCCATTAGAGCATTCGTGAGGTCAGGCGCTGATGTTGGGTGAGGAGGCCTGGTGTGCAGCCGGCGTTCCAGTTCATCACAGTGGGGTTGAGGTCAGGGCTCTCTGCAGGACACTCAAGTTCTTCCACTCCTACCTTGGCAAACTCTGTCTTCATGGGCCTCACTTTATGCACAGGGACATTGTCATGCTAGAACATGTTGGGGCCAGTTAGTTCCAGTGAAGGAAAATTGTAATGCTACAGCACACAAAGCCATCCTATACAATTGTGTGCTTCCAACTCTGTGGCAGCAGATTTGGGAAGACCCACATATGGCTGTGATAGTGAGATGTCCACATATTTTTGGCCATATAGTGTATATTTGGTAGAGAAAGTAGAGACCAGCTCAGTGCAAATACAGAAGGTGCATATAGTCATTAATGTGCAAGGAGGCAAGTTCTGAATGAGGTATAAGGGCAAGTTAGCATGGTAGTGCAAGATACAGATGGTATTTAAGAGTGCACACAGCATTAATATTGTACAGTACAGTGTTTTTTTTATATTATTGATGGCAGAAACATTTCTGATTGGTTAATAAAAGCAGAAAGGACACGGGATTTACCACTCTCATTTACGTAACTGGCGCAAGTCGTAATCCAGAGAAGATTCCAGAAGGAGTTGTAGGAGTGGTTACAGGATTATATTTGTGTAAATCTAGGGCTTATTATCCAAAGAGACATTCTAGCGGAAATGGATGGAACATTCTTGAGTAGCGGACAGAACACCAGGGTTTAACTGGAAACATATGTCTGGATGTAATAATTACTCGAATTCACATGTGTGTGTGTGTGTGTGTGTCAGTGTGTGTGTGTGTGTGTGTGTGTCAGTGTGTTATCCACTGACATCCGCTTTCTCCATATCCCCATTGCACACTTTTACAAAAACACATTTATAGCCACAGCTCTGAGAGTATTTAGCAGAGTTACTTCCTCTCTAAACATCCTTGAAGAGTTTATCCTTGTAATAGAATCTTCTGTGATATAAACTTTAATATTTAAAATTTTATTTTAACAGTTATTGTTGTATTGTTGGTAAAAAATTAAACCTAGCGAACATTAACACTGTAGAGTCTGAAGACTGAACGATTCCTAAACCTGAGGAGTTTGCTAGCAATTAGTTTGCTAACTATCACAATGTAGCATAAATTACAATTAAAAGCTGCTAATGTTAAAACTTTGCTTTAAAAAAAAAAAAAAAAAAAATTACAACAGTACTGTAGCTAGCAGGTAATAGAAGCTTATAGCTACAAACTTAGCATTATGGGTATGTTTTCATTACTTATTAGCCTCGAACTAAATTTTTTTATTTTTTTTCACGTTTGGTTACATCTGAACTGTTCCTTTAATTATATGCTGTGGTGATAATCCTGAATATTACTGTATCAGTGTGTTTCGTCTCTCATCCTGGTTTATCTTTATCTCTGAGGAAGCTTTGATCACGGTGTGCGCTGCTATAAAATGATTTCAAATCCATAAACTCAATAGGGATGCCTCACTTTTCCAAAAAGAAGCAATTACACACACATGACACAAGCCATTATGGATCACTTTAGCAATCAGAGAAGCGCTTTCGTGCGAGAGAGATGGTGTCACAGCGACTTGGTGCCAATCAGACGGACAGATAGGCGCAATGTCATTTTATAGACGTTGCGTCAGCTGGATAGAGCTGGATGCGTCCGGTTTGAGGTTTTTTTTCCCCTCTGTCGGCTCATTCACCTGGAGCACTGACGTGTCGTCGGTTCTCTCCAGGTGCTCATTTATGCTTTTATGCTAATGAGGAGACAGGAATTAACACACTGTTGGCTCGAATTATACAAAAATTTAAGATTTATGGACTCGTACCTGTGTTTGGACACCAATTTCAAGTTTATCATTCATAAAACAATGAAAATTTCTTTTTGTGTTTTGGGAGTAACGTTGCTTCGTGTCAAATCAAAACACGCAGGTAAACAAAATCATTCCTGAAACATAACATTAATCAGAATAACAGGGTTAGCCCCGCCCCTTTTCTTAGCTTAAAGCCAAATTTACTCTAAAACATGGTATTTAAATGTTTAACTCCTCTTCCATGTTCAGTCTAATTCTATAGATTTGGGTATTTCGTTCAAATTTGTTACCACAGAGATGTCCTCAAGTAATTCTCTATAAAACTGATTCGGGGGCGGAGCTACATACAAGCTCATTGTGATATCACTAAATAAGCGCGATAGAATTGGACCAATCACACACAAGATTAGACGATGATGTGGTACCTGAAATCAAATAAAACACAAAGGCCATATCAGTCATTCATGAAGCATAACATCATCGAATACAACAGGGTTAGCCCTTTTCTTAGCTTAAATTCTGCTGTTATCATAGCACTTTCTCAAAAAGCGATTCAGGGGTGGAGCTATGTAGAAGCTACGTCTGTGATGTCACTAAATAAGCTTCACAGCTCTGGACCAATCATATCCAAGATTGAGAAATTAGACAGAAATTTACTAATCCTTACTAAGCTCCCGGGCATGCTAGCCATCTTAGCTAAGGTTAGTGAAAAGACGGTGGGTGTCATAATAACATTATTATTCAGTTTGATGTGAATGATGTTACGTAAGTGACGCTGTTGTGTAAATCGAGACATGCTTGAAGAAACCCAACCTGTGTCCACCTGTGACAAAGACATGCTAATCAACTAGCGGTTAAGGAGAGATGAGTAGTTAGTAACGTTTAGTGCCACTAGCAGCACATTTAGATATATCTCCATATTCTATAAAAAAGAGTGAGTAAAATCCAAACATTTGGGACTCTATGTGAGTGGAATTGAGCCTCTGTCGCCTTTTGATGACATCATTGTTTGCACCAGTGACTCGAGAAGGTCGCATCCACCAAAATTTGGACCATTATGGACCATTATAGTCTGTTTAAACCAGCGAAGACGTGTTTGGTGTTTAACGTTAGATTCGACGTAGCTAATGTAGCTAGCTCATGCGTCTATTTAACTCAAAAAGTCTGTATTTAGACATTTCTGTTTAAGGTGTAACTCTAAATCATCCTTTTATCATTATGTAAACAACTCTAGCTTTTGTTGTCTTGCGCAGAATGATACCAAATTGCGCTAGGGAAAATTCCGGTTATCCAAGATGGCATAAATAACGTTCCATTGTTTCAGCTACACGATGAAGTTTTGTTCGTGTTTATAAATGGCACGACGTCCACAGCATCCCGAACAACATCCGGATGTCCGTGTGACGTCACTGAAGATGCAGATTCAGACGGAAAATCATACAAAAGATAACGTTAGCAGCATGTTAGCTTGAGAAGAAGTGGATTTAGGATAAGTGGAAAACTGTCTCACATGCGCTGGTCTTTTTTTTTTTTTTCCTGTTCCTCGTTTCACAAAAAAAAACTAAAAACTACAACACTTACCACTCAAACTAGTGGATATTATTATGATTAAAGGATTATCGAGTTTGTCTTTCTGATGTAGTCGGGAGTCAGTGAAGTTTCACAAAGTGCACTATGTAGGGTTTAAAGTGTTTTGTGAAGGTGTTAGAAGTCGCTGACTATAAACTGTCTCAGAGCAAACAGGAGTTGCTTGTTATTTTCCTCTCTAAGAGTAAATGAAAGTCAGATCATGAAGAAATCGGTTCCCATCAACATCGGAAGATGGGCGACTAAAAGCCTGTTAAAAGCTCAACAAATACAAATACACTGTCTTTAACGATCGTGTCCGCGTCCATCTTCTCCAAAGCGGACTTCCTTCCAAACACACACATTCACGTGCTCACACACACACACACACACTCTGCTGTCTAATGCATCGTGCTATACGACGCATGAAAGCGGAATAAATCCCGGGCCGGTGCGTACGCATGCAAGGTGCCGTCTCAAACACCTTTATGGAGTGATGACGTGCAGTGATGATGGCGTTGGGTGTTAGATCGTGCTTCTTATTGCTGGTTTTGCTGAACACACAAATGGCCTCGTCACTGACAGGAAGAGATCGTCACCGCTGCATCAGGCCATACCTCACTCTTAAGACATTTAATGGATCGCTAAACATGTGAAAAATCGGGAGAGTTTGAGAATCTGTTTGAGAAGTGCACTAAAATCTGAGTCAGCTTCAGCACTGACCTCTGCCTGTCTCTGGACTTCATCCCTAATTAGTGTTCCATTAACCAAAACTGACCCTTTCTACCTTTTTACTTCATATCTTTGGTCATATTGAGTATTACCGATCATACAAAATTTAATTTTCACTAGTCTTCCTTAGAAATGCAGTGACTTTTGCTCTAAAAACGGTTCTCAAACATCAAACGTCTTATAAAATAAAATCGTCTTATGGACTGTAAGTTGAGTTGAAAGATTAAGTAAAGGTGCTAGTCTCGGCTGTTCCACTAGGGGGCAAAAGAGAGCAATAAAGTCAGCTCCATAAACTCAGCTACTGAGAAAATGCGCTAATGCTAAACATTTAACGCTGTAACCATGTGTTTTTTAATGAATCGTAGTGCGTTCATGTGTTTTGCATTTAATTCAGAAATGTAACTTTAAGATTAATGTCTCTAAACGAACACATTAACCACATAACCCACTGATTTATTATTATTTTTTGGACGTGCGTTGGAAATGTAAAGCCTGCGAGATCATGATTACTATTTCATGTTGTCCTTAAGGCTAGTGTTTGCATGTCATGTTAGTTACTGAAGTTGAACTTGAGTGATAGGAGTTATATGAGCATGCTAACTAGCTCTCTAGTCTCAATGCTAACTATCCAGTTTGGGAACAAGTTAGCAGAGAAATAAAAATTGGTTAGCTGTTGTGTATGAATAGAAACAGTACATTTAAACGTATGGACAGTTGTTAGGACACTGGGAATTATTAGTTATCTCATTGGTTGATTTTCACATAATTTAGCTTCTGTTGATTTAAACGCTGCTAAGTGGCTGAAAATCGGGAAGCTTGATTTGTTACATGACATTTAATGAACTATTTTGCGTAACGTTCATATTTTAGATTCAGTTAAAAGTGCACAAGGTAATCCCATAATTATGTTCACCAGTTAAGAGTTTAGTAAAAGTTCAAGAAACAAAGAATCTCTGAGCAAAGAATGACTTTTAATAACAATGATTTTTTTTTACAGACAGTATCATGATATCAACATGCGCCGTGATAAAGTCTTAGACAGTTATCAGGACGTTCAGTCTGGCCCTCAGAGCTCGGTCTTCGTCTTATTTTTCACCGCTCTGTAGATGTGAACGTCCCTCTGTGAATCGTAGTAAACCTCCTGCACTGAGAAGCGATTTCCCAGCATGCTCAGAAAGCGCTCGTCTCGCTCGTAACGGATCCGGCACGCCAGCAGGACCTCCGTGTTCTCCGAGCTCAGGTGTTCCAGGGTGCGCAGCAGAGCGGAGAACGTCTCCTCCAGGTAAACGATGTCCGCTCCCAGGATGAGGTCGTAGCCGCCGGAGCGATAGCGTGCTAATCCTTCTCCCCAGGTGAGCTCAGAAACTCGCACCGCCCCCTGCAGGTGTGGAGGAACGTTCTCCCTCACGTTAGCCTCCAAGAACTCCAGCGCTGGTTCTCGGTCGGTGATCGTTACATCAGCTCCTGACGGGAATAAAGAACACTCGCTTTACAGCTGGAACTTTAATAAATGCAAAGCTGATCATGTGACGTCATTATTCATCTAACGTCTTACTATTTTTGCTTTAAAATATCGTTTTCATTTACACCATACTATAGCTAAGCTAGCTGGGTTAAAATTAACATCGTGTTGTTGGTTGTAGCTATCAGATGTTAACTAGCGAGCGAGTAGCTACTATTTTACTGTGTAACTGAAGCCAGTAGCGATAATGTAACTCAGGCTCCGCCCATGTTAACCTGCTGTTGCTGATGACACTCAATCACAGCAGTATTTTCTCAAACACTCCTAATTATATGATAAACGATGATTAATCGATATTTCTGTACATCTATTTTAAATCACAATAAATTGCTCGCACCGAGCAGCGCAGCGACGATGCCCACCAGCCCAGTACCGGCACCGAGCTCGATGGCGGTTCTGTTCTTCAGGTCCACACGGCCGAGTTCCAGGTACACGCACATCACCACCGCCTGAGAGAGGATCGACACGGCAGTTATTATGGGCTCCGTCCTAAACGCTGACATTTATTGCTAGTGTTCCTAAAATAGAAAAAGAATGTCAGCCATTTTAAGAAACATCCCAAATTTGTTCCACAAGATGTCTTCATAACCGTTATATTGTTTTCAAGTAACATTTCAATGACTGTTAAACACGTTAATCACGTCAGCTGTGACATAACTAGAGGCGACGTGTTTAACGTGTAAAAAAAAAAATAAAATAGTGCAGTCGCTCACTAACATCACATGTTTTCCCTCATGTATTTCTGTAACGTAATAGAAGAAAAAAAGACTTTAATACTTTTTGATATCATTAAGAACACACGATGTTGCAAGTAGAAACCCAAAACATTGGAGGTCGTTTATTTATGGAAGGAGTCTCCAGTGTCAGCGCTTTGTAACAGTCAGAGGTAAAGCTGTAACGTTACGTTTTCCGACGTCTTCAGGACAGACGAGTTTACGCTTCATAATCTGCTTTTTTTGGTCTTAGTCACTTCAACAGAGAGAGAAAAGAGAGACAGGCGAGGGAACGACTGTTTGTAGCTGCTATAACGTAAGTGACAACAGGAAATAACTTGTTCCGTGGATGTTTCACATCATTAAATGTACCTATATACAGATTTTAAAAAAATATGATGACTGAAATAAAATGTGGTATTTTGAGCTATTTGAAGGACAATACACTCCCGGGCAAAAAAAATGCCCAAAATGGCAATTCGGGTGCGGCAGATAACCGAATAATCACTAATCTTTTAATAAAAACAATCCCAGAAGATATGTTTGGAAAATTCTGCACACTTAGACGTGTGTTAGTTTGAATTTTACATCAAATATTTTAATCACTGGCATGATTTTACCTTTGCGTACAAGAAGACTACAGAAGTGAATTTCCCTGTTTTTAGCTTTTTCCCCAAAACAAACAGTTCACTGCAGCAAAAGGACACCAGCGAATGGAGGCACAGGAGCTCTCAGGAGTGCTTCTGTTTCATTCTCGGTCGTTTCCTCACCAACGATTTGTTGATAAGACCATTAAAGCTTCATATTTTACCCTTGGACCGGTCTTTTTTTTTTTTTTTTTGCTCAGGAGTGTGTGTGTTATCGAGATATAATATTGACTCAAGAAGTATCGCCGATTGATGAACCAATTCACCGTCACAGCTCCTGACTCACCGCGTCCCACACGACGGCGGCCACGCCCCCTTTTCTCCAGTCCTGAGCCAATCGGATGCGGCGCTCGGCGAACCGGAACTCAGCGGAAGACGAGTGGAGTTTGGACAAAGAAGGCAGGATGTTTTCATCATACGGCACCAACGCCATGCTGACAAACTCACAAACAAATTACTTTATACAATACAACTTAATCACACACATAACATGGAGGATTAATAATTCAGCTGAACGCGCTCGAGACACCCGGCGGTCACGCGCAATGTTTACATGCTAATTAACTGACTAGCATAGCTAAATCTCACGGACTAATAAACTCTGTTTCAAAACACGACTCTTGTTCACGCGCTACAGCAATATAAATGTTTTAAAAATATTACAGATATGTTTTTTCTTTAATTAGAATGTAAAAAAAAATGTAAAAACTGAATGCTGAATTGAATTAGCCAATCCAATCCACGCGCGCGAGGTGGGTGGAGTCAGAACACGGAAGCGGAAATGAATAACGAGGTAGGGCTGTGTCCTAAATCACACACTATTCCCTACATAGTGCGCTATTTTATGCGTTTCAGAGCACGCTCGTAAGTATAGTGTTGTAAATATTAGATGTTAAAATGCACGGCGATGATTATCGTTCAAATTTTAAGTACAGAACAGCTTTTAAATCTGTATAGTTTGAAGAAAAAGCGCACTATGAGGTAGTGAGTAGTGTTTGATTTGAAACACAGCTTTCTGCCGCTTGTTGTAACGTGAAGTGAAAGTGCGCCCTCTAGCGGTTTGGAGGGAGATTTTATACACTGCGTTTCTCCTGCGAGTTACCAGTTTATTTATCATCAGAATGGAAATTTATATATTTAGCACACTTAGGAATATGTTTTATATTTATGCTGTGGTTATAGAAAGTGGTTTCGAGTTGTTTTATTATTTAAAAAAAAATCGTGAGCTGTGATTTATATTCTCATAGTATTGTTCAGATTGAATAAAACATAAATGCCTCCCTCTAGCGGCCAACATGCGGATTGCACTTGAGTTTAAATAAAGCAAGAATATTTTAAATATTATGAAAATTAAACATGATAACATCGTGTTTGAATGAAAACCTGCCCTTTGTGGAGAAAACTGAAGAAAAAGCCCCCAAAATCCCTCCAAAATGATAAACATGTCTTCCCTGAAATGGATAATGAATTTGACAGAAACATTTCACTTAAATAAACCTAAAGGAATATAGATTTTTTTTCTTTTTTCCTTTTATTAGATTTACACAATTCATGTACAACATGGTAATGACTCTAGTAAATCGGTCTAATATATACAGCTCTGTGCAAAAATCTTGTAAAAAAATTTTTTTTAGTACAAACTTTGTTACAGATGTTTATTTTCTGACTTCTACATTATTGATTCAGTACAAAACCATTTTAGATCCCAAACATCAGTTTTCCAGCACAGAATGAAACGCTACAGAAAAATGTTTGTGTGTCAGTAAAGAAAGCAGCAGATTCCATAAGAGA
>CM074998.1:16822895-16838466 GCA_037576825.1 Pangasius krempfi
TTATTTATTTAAAGCGAAGGATCCTCACATTAAATACTGACTCTGTTTCATTTATTACTGTTTACTGCTCTTTATAGGAGTTTTTAAAAATGTAGAAACATTTAGTTTCATTATTTTTGAAGGCATCTTTACTCTACAGCATTTCTTTGTTCGTGCCTAAGACTTTTGCACAGAACTGTGTATATAAACCCCCAGATGGATGGATGGATGGATGGATGGATGGGAGACTCCTCCCGCCCTGGAAAGTTTTTGAAAATAAACATACATAGATACAGGTCCTTGAAAGTACTTGAATTTATTTTGTGCGAGAAGTTTTCTGGAAAAAATGCCATATTATTCCCTCCGGCCCGCTAACGTGTGATTTGGCGAGCAGGTAGGTCCTACCATAGCCTGCATCTGACATAGAAATGGTGACTGAATGTTAGCTGCTAGCTGTCTTTTGCTGTTATTTAAGTGTCTCGCTGTGAAATGTTAGTCTCGAAGGCTGTTGAGTTGCATGTGAACGTGGCGATGTGGATAAATTTGCTCCAGTCACGTCACCTTCATTTATATCGCCATTTATACAATACACTGATTTAAAGAAGTGATTCTCAAAGCGCCAGTAGCGGTACTCAGGCTCCCTCTAGCGGTACGCAGAGGAATCACTAAACTCAATATAAATTAATGTTAAATTAATTAATTGTGTGTAAGCACAGTGCAGTTATAATGTTCAGACTGTATATTTACAATGTTAAAGTGGCTGACAACAATAAATATTCTTATTAGCAATAAAACTGCCTCGTTTTTGAACTGTGCAGAGCTGCAGCTGAATAGTTAGTTACGCTGCTGTGTTTTATTATTGGTCATTATGGTGGTACTCGGAGAGTCAGATATTTTCTGAAGTGGTACTTGGTATAAATTTTGAGATCCACTGATTTAAAGCAAGCAGCTTTACAGTATTGAATATGAAAAAACAGTGTCAGTGTCACTTTCAGTTAGAATTATAACTAGACTATGTACTTGTCTTTGATGAGAGCCTTAACAGAAAAACACAATCAAAGCAACGTGACTTTCATGTCCATTTATGGGATGGGGACAAAGTTGTGACAAGATTTTATGACTCAGAATTCATGCGACACGCCTCTGCATTAGACCTTAAATCAGTCTGTGAGAGTAGTGCTGAAAATCTGCCAAAAGAAATGCGTATGTCAATGCTGTAAAGGAAAAGAGGTGTCCAAATCCAGGCACAAAGGCCTTTGAGGTGGTTCAGGAGGCTGTTGAAGATCCACTCATGGCCGCTAAACTTCATTTCATCTTGTCAGTGAGCAAGGAAGTGACTCCATGTCTTGCACGCTACCAGACTGATAAGCCCATGGTGCCATTTGTTTCAACAGAACTGCTCAAGCTGCTGAAGAGTCTGACGTGCAGATTCATCAAAAAAAAAGACGTCATGAAGGTGGGAGATCAAGCTTGTCATGTTGATTCCTCACAGGTGGACTTGGGTTTAGTTACAGGGAGAGTTTTGAGGGACTTGTCCACATTGAAGACAATAGGACAGAAAACACTCCTGCAAGAAGTGCTTGGTTTTAACTGTACAGAAGTTCATCGAGAAGTCCCCCCTCAAATATCCTCTTGCCTCTCACCTTTCCTTCCTTGATCCAATGGAAATGGCCTGCAAAGATGCAGGTGACGGAATAACTAAGTTCAGGAAGGCTTTGACATACCGTGTGCATGTCCGCCGTGTAAATGAAGAAGACTGTGACGAGTTAATTCGACTCTACAGTCAATTCATAGACGAGATTGTGCTGCCTCAGAGTTCACGGTCTTCCCACTTTGATCCAGACACAGACAGGGTTGCGTGACAGGATGTCCACGCAGAAACCATATGAAAAGCTATGGAGACTCTGCCGCCAACTCCTCCTCCTCCTGTCACGTGGGAACGCCTCTGTAGAGCGTGGATTTCGTACGTGGCACAGAGGTGCATTTTGGACCACGTCAGGGCTGTGGGTGGCACCAAGAACGTCACAATTGACAAACCGCTACTGACGTGAGTTGGTGGTGCCCGACAGAGATACATCACACATCTTGAGGATATGAGAAGAAAGAGAGATGATGCGGAAAAAAACACTAAGAGAAACTGTGTGCTGGATGAAATTGAGGAACTTAAAACGAAGAAAAAAAAGACTGAAAGATGACAGATGCACTCGAGACCTCTGCTGACAAATTGGCTCTCGAGGCAGAGAGAACAGGCAAGCTAACAAATCTAACAGCTTAAGGAAGGGAGCAAAGGAACAGAAAGCAGAAACGGTGGAAGTGGAAAAAAAAAAATCGCTCGATGAGAAATTGAATGAATTGAAAAGCAAATGAAGACAAAATCAACAAAACAAATTTGACTTAAAAAGGTAAACAACCAAAGAATACTTTTGGGAATGCACTTTGTTTTGAATATATGTTTGCAGCTGACCCGCCTGTTATGTTGGGAAATATCGTATTCATTGTTTACTATTGTTTATTCATTCATGTGCATTCATGTCCTGCTGGTAATAATATCCCATAACAGCATTTACTGTGTGATAGAGCTGTAATCCTCTCCTGTTCTTTTTATCTTTTCTTTTTAACTCTGTTTTGTTTTGTTTCTCATTGTTGGTATCTGTTATTGTCTGTATATTGTTATTAATTTATTCCTGATAATGATTAAAGGGTGAATCGGGCAGAATTCCCATTTCTTCCACTACAGACACAAAACAAATTTTTCTATTTTTGTAAGTTTCATCCATCCATCCATCCATCCATCCATCTTCCATACCACTTATCCTACACAGGGTCGCTTGGAGCCTGGAGCCTATCCCATAATGCAATTTAATCACTCTGGTAAACAAAGGGCAAAAAGGACATGGAATATAAATCTCTCACACACACACACACACACACACACGTCTGGCACATGCAAGCCGCTTGCCTTCAGCAGCTGCATTTCTCCAACATGGGGAAGTGTGTCTAGTTTGTTTGCTTTAGATGTTCTTCAGGAAGTCTGGAAGGCAGGGAGCTTATTTATATCTACAGCGTGAACAGTGTGATGGTGTGAGGAGCTTCAGTCCACAGGACCGCTCCCACAAACCTAGCTGCAAAAAAAGCAAAACCCATCCACAAGTAAACCTCTTCACACTGCCTGTAAATTATTGTCCCTGATTTTATATTAAATTTAGTATGAAAATAATTTCATCTATTAAAATCAGTGACCTTTTGTCCTAATGATGTCCCTTCTGCGTCAGAAACTTCCAGAAGACCGGAAGTTTATCAACTCAGTGAGAAAACAAACAAGCTGCAATTGTCTGGAAACCACTGGGAATTTTTTCCTGGAGAGAAAAAAGGCGCATCAGCATGTCACGTTCCTTGTTCTCCAATTTTGATATTTTATACCCTAATATATCTATTTTTTAATTCTAATTCAGCGTCTAAGGACATTTCCACACTGATCACCTCTGTGATGGGTGAGTCTATACTATACTTAGTAAATATCCTCTACACTACACACTCCCTGTGGGCAGCATGTACACTCATGTGATGTAGATCAGTAAGTAATTAATTTACAGGGCAAGTTGAAAAGGTGGGATTGTAGACAGTACTGTAACGCATGCTCTGTGTCTCTAGTGTTCCTCCGAGTGTCCGCTTCCTCCAGCGCAGCGGTGACGGTAAACGGCTCGGCTCGGCTCACCTGCAGCAAGCCCTGTTCTGGTGAAGTTAAATGTGTGCTTGCACGCATGCTGTCCGAGGTTCTGGTGATCAGGTGTAAGCAGGGCTCCTGTGTCGAAGGTGACGCTTTTAAGAACAGAACACAGCTCACAATCTTGGACGACATTTTCCGTATTCACCTGAACCCTGTCATGTACAATGATGATGGCAAGTACATCATCTTCTGCAACAACTCACAGTTATGTCAACAAAAACTGGACGTAACTGGTAAGTAATCAATCCTTCTATAGAATGCTGATTTACAACAATTTTCATTATACAGAGAAGTGAGCCTTTTGTACAACTCTCTCTCTCTCACACACACACACACACACACACACAGAGACACACACTTTCTTCCCGATAATGTCAAGTCATGGTCTTTTTTTTCTCTCCAAGCTAGCAGCACAGATTCTTAAGATGTTTTTTCTTCTTCTCTGTGTCCTTGCTGTTTAAGCTCCTGTTCCAGTGCACGCGGCCGTTGGACAGAACGTGACCTTTCCATGCTACGCTCGCACCAACAAGATCATCGCTGATCGTGACATCATGTATCGGTGTGAAAAAGATGGTGAACTGGTCGTGGCGCGTCGGCGAGGGAATACGTCGTACGGTCCAGGTTTCGACATATCCCGCGTCTCCGTGTCCCTGGACGAGTATAAAAACGGAGACCTGTCTCTGACCGTCTCCAACGTCCAGCCGTCTGACGCAGGAACATATCGCTGTACGCACAGACATGAGGAACCCGTTCAACCGGAGGCCTTCACTCTCATCATCACCGGTTAGTCTTTCATTCACTGAGCTGCTTTTACTTCAATTCCTATAAAGCTCACAACCTTTTATCTTTATAGACTAGAATTTTTTATTAGCTTTAATTTACTTATAATGTAGGCACCTTTTCATTTCTATAGATTAAAAATGAAAAAGTAATTACACAATCAATTTGTAGCATTAAAACTACAAAACTAATAAAATAATTATATATAAAATAAAATAATTCGCTAACTAACTTTTCATTACCTACAGTGTAAATTTGATCATTTTATGTTTATTACCTTGAATTACTAAAAGGAAAGATGGGAAGGCATCTTGCTGTTGACTCAGGGTGCAGTCAGGAGCTCCACTCAACTTCATCCCAAATTTGTTTTTCCTGCTTTACTCATCTGCTGACAACCACGGAACAAAAGACACCAGAAACATCTACAGGTACATTTAAACCTGCATGTAGACTTATTTATTATGTTGTGCATGTACAATCCTCCGGTTACACATCGAAATTAGGATTAGTTCCTTCACCTATTAGATTAAAATTCCTGTTTAATTGTAAATTCGTCTACGCGGGTGGTGACGTCACACACACCTATTTTGAAGCATTTCTAACGGGTTTGACTTACAGTCTAACCTTAATATATGTGCTATTCTATCAAAGAACCACTTCTAAATTGAAAAAAAAAAAGAGATATCCATGTCCAAAAGACTTCGAAAGGTCTTCGGAAAAGTATAACTAGTCTTAGCCAAGTAGCTAATCAGACGGCTAATCCCGGTTCATGCTGGTGGGCGCAGGGATGCTAAATAAATCTAAAATAAAAAGATAAATAAATAAAAATAAACCATCGAGCCCCTGCGATATTCTGTGTCTTTAAAGCGATAAAGTCAGTATTTGCCTACATCAGACCGCTAGCATTACAGTTATTTGGCTAACTAGCTAGTTAGCATAGCATCACATAAAGTCCCAGGAAGGGACACAATGAGCGCATGCGCTCACGACATTCTGCTGTAAAAAGCAATTAAAGTGGCACTTTAATGAGATTTAGACAAATGCAGTAATTATTAAACAGTACCCATCATCAAACTAGACAAAAAGACACAACAAAGGCCACACAGCGGATACAGATGCACATGCTGATTTATTATAAATATTCCTTTGTACTATTAACATTCATATTCATTAACTAAGGGCCTGCTTAAGTAACTGCTGCACCAGTCACTCACTAATAAATACCAGGATTTAATACTGACATTTCTTTCCTCTTTTGGTTCTTCATCATCCTAAATAATCTTTTTTTTTCCCCTTCTAATTTCAGCAGTCATGGGGCCTGGTACACTCTTAAGAAGAATAATCTTAATGATCAGTAAGTCCCTACTATGTGATTTTATAATTTCATATATATATATATATATATATATATATATATATTATTAATTAAACACGTAGAATACATGTATAAAAGACAATTATGTTCACGTCAAGCATTTAGGATAAAATTGCTTCTGTAACAGGTCTTCTCATTCAGTAATAAAAATACCACACATCACCTGAGACTTGTTCTGAAGGCTTTAAGCCCCGCCCATTTGACGCAATGACGCCGTACTATACGTCTCCATAGAGTTCTGGTATCTTTTAACTCCACAAATGTGTTTACAAATTTTCAGAGCCAAACATCTGTTTCTGAATGAGATGCGTTCATGAATTTATACACATTTATTCACTCCCCTAATTCGAAGAAAGAAGAGGAACAGAGGAAATTCCCAAAATGTTGAATATTGTTGTATTTCTGTTGGATTAAGTACCAAAAATTGCATAAAATAATATTGTTTTATGACAGTGTATGGTATTTTCTTGATTAAACAACAAAAAAAATTATTTATTTTTAACCTCTCAAAAAGAAGCACAGCTCCTTTTAGTAAATATCCTCTACACTACACACTCCCTGTGGGCAGCATGTACACTCATGTGATGTAGATCAGTAAGTAATTAATTTACAGGGCAAGTTGAAAAGGTGGGATTGTAGACAGTACTGTAACGCATGCTCTGTGTCTCTAGTGTTCCTCCGAGTGTCCGCTTCCTCCAGCGCAGCGGTGACGGTAAACGGCTCGGCTCGGCTCACCTGCAGCAAGCCCTGTTCTGGTGAAGTTAAATGTGTGCTTGCACGCATGCTGTCCGAGGTTCTGGTGATCAGGTGTAAGCAGGGCTCCTGTGTCGAAGGTGACGCTTTTAAGAACAGAACACAGCTCACAATCTTGGACGACATTTTCCGTATTCACCTGAACCCTGTCATGTACAATGATGATGGCAAGTACATCATCTTCTGCAACAACTCACAGTTATGTCAACAAAAACTGGACGTAACTGGTAAGTAATCAATCCTTCTATAGAATGCTGATTTACAACAATTTTCATTATACAGAGAAGTGAGCCTTTTGTACAACTCTCTCTCTCTCACACACACACACACACACACACACAGAGACACACACTTTCTTCCCGATAATGTCAAGTCATGGTCTTTTTTTTCTCTCCAAGCTAGCAGCACAGATTCTTAAGATGTTTTTTCTTCTTCTCTGTGTCCTTGCTGTTTAAGCTCCTGTTCCAGTGCACGCGGCCGTTGGACAGAACGTGACCTTTCCATGCTACGCTCGCACCAACAAGATCATCGCTGATCGTGACATCATGTATCGGTGTGAAAAAGATGGTGAACTGGTCGTGGCGCGTCGGCGAGGGAATACGTCGTACGGTCCAGGTTTCGACATATCCCGCGTCTCCGTGTCCCTGGACGAGTATAAAAACGGAGACCTGTCTCTGACCGTCTCCAACGTCCAGCCGTCTGACGCAGGAACATATCGCTGTACGCACAGACATGAGGAACCCGTTCAACCGGAGGCCTTCACTCTCATCATCACCGGTTAGTCTTTCATTCACTGAGCTGCTTTTACTTCAAAACGGAAAAATGCTTATTTGTATTACTTGGAATTTAAGGCTCATAAAAAAGTGTAAAAAGTGTTTCTAGTATAGTTTCCACAGCGCCTTTTTAGAAGCTGTAATAAAAATGTTTGCAGAACTTCGGATTTCTTATCAACAGTAATGTCACCATTTTCATAGCAGTAACAAAGCTAACTTTAAATGTTCAATTATTTCTTTCAGATGCTGCTACAGCTGGAGGGGAGCAGATGATGTTGCCATGGTGGGGAGTTCTGGTAGAGAATGTTGCTCTTCTTGTGGTGGTTTGTGGTTTATTTAGAATATGGCAAGGAAAAAAAGCACAGATGTTACTGTAATCCAGCAGTGAGCAGGCCTCAAATTCATCTTTCTCTGATGATCCTCAGAATGTGTGTGTATCTCAACTGGTAAAACGTGAACGAGTTCTCGGTAGAAGTCGTTGCTTACCGTATCAGTAGCTACACATACACTACGTACTGTTTGAGAATAATGGGAATAAAATAAAATAGGAATAATAATGTCTGGGTGGGAGGGGCTTACTCACCAGAATGAAGCTTCACAACCTTCCTAAGTTCTCCCACACCACCCCATTGCTACGCTCCCTCCACTAGCTTCCTGTAGCACTGATCCACTAGCCGAAAAAGCTAAAAACGGACCAGTACCCACTTACCTCAAAGCATTTAACACATCCCACACTGCACCACGCTCCCTCCGGTCCTCTAGCACTGCTGGACTGCTCCCACCATCTCTCAGGGTACAAGGAAGACCTGCGTCCAGACTCTTCTCTGTTCTGTGATGGAAATAACCTTCTGAGTCACTGGCAGTCTTCAAGTGACGTCTAAAGACCTACCTCTTCCTAAAGCACTTAAATTATCCCTTTAATTTAAATAAGTTATGTTCTCTGTGTGCATTATTTAATATATTACCTCCCCAACTGATAGTATTCTCAGGCTGTGACCTAGTGAATCAGTATCAGGATGTATTTATTGATGGAGACTTTCACAGCACTTCTGGATAAGTGTGTCTTCCAAATACCCTAAATGTAAACGGTGCTGCTATGATGTGCCTTTTCCTAAGGCCTTTTGCCTTTCCTGTACAGTAACCTGTACAGTAGGTGCAGCTGTTTTTTTTTTTTTTCTTCACTGAATACAGCTGTAACATTATTTCTGCTGCCTTTTACAAGAACGACAGCAGCATGTGATTGTGTGTGAGCTACTGATCTGTAACAGTATTGAATCCATGCTGAATAAATCATCAGCCTGAAACAACACTTTGTCTCTATTCTCAAACACATCTATAAATTAAGACGGTTAATGGCTGAGCTGCGTTACTGGAAGATTTCGCGCGTGTCGCGACCTTTACACGACTTCAGAACAACTTTACATGTAAAATGTACTTATCATAATTGTGATACAACATCTGGAAATTCTAAAGTGAATAATTTCAAACGCTTACGAATACTTTTTAAATTATATATATATGCTGTCATTTATAGAGAGTTTTGAATCATATATGTATAAATGTTTGGTAATTAATCATAATCTGTAATTTATATTCTCATTATAATGTTCAGTAAAACACAAATGCCGTCCTCTAGTGAGCAAACTACTTATTGCATATGATTTTAATGACCGCTTGAGTATTTGCAATATCATGAAATGAAGATATAATCAAATGTATTTGCACGCCCACAAAGATTCCTGATTCATGTATCACATCATAAATATATCATATCACATCATAAGTTATATGAGGGTGAATTTATAATTAATAAGCAATTATATTTCATTATTATACTGAAACGCCAGACGGAAATGATGAAGGCTGAAGCTTCTTACGCTTGTGAGCGTTTCCCGATGTTTCAGCATGAACGAGCAATTTTTGGCAAAAGTTTGAAAACGCCAGTGTAGACGGAGAGCTTTTTAAAACGAAAATGCAGTTTTCAGATCTAACCTGGTTATTGTACAATATTGCACACTTTAACATCATCACACACAGTGTGCTTTCATTGTCCACTTATTTAGAAACTCAACAAAGTGTTGGTGGGTGGGAGGGGCATATGCTTTCTCCCCTGTCGCTCACTATGTGTGCAGAAGAGGGTGAATAGCGCTTTCCCCGAGCGTGTTACGCCACCATGTGACTCGGCATAAGCAGCCGTTTGAAAACGTGGTTCTTGAAGGAAGCATGTGTTAGAGGTCACCCTGCCCGCTTGGTAGCTGTCGTATGATAGCCAAGAGGTGACTGGCAAATCACTAGATTGGGGGGAAATGAATCTTTGCTCGGTGGTGCTGCTATGGTGCACCCTTTCCACTGATGCACAGGAAATGTGGAACTGATCGATAGGTTGTGAGTTCAAACCCCAGCACTGCCAAGCTGCCACTGCTGGGCCCTTGAGCAAGGCCTTTAACCCTCAACTGCTTGCTTGTATGAATGAGATAAATAAAAGGTGCCCTGGATAAGGGTGTCTGCCAAATGCCATAAGTGTAAATTATCTGGAAAAGGGCCTTTACCAAGTGCTTTGGTGTTAAATTTCCAACCACATACCATAACACACACATTTACATTCGGTACGTCTGTGAACCGAGGTGCCAGCATGTACACTTTAGCGATAGTGTTTACATTTTTTTCTGTTACTATGATGATACTAGAGATGGTTTTTTTCCAGTTAATCACCTGATGGAAAGGCCACTTCACTTCACCTATAGAATTTTCTTGTTAACAATTGTTAACACGTCTCAGTAAAAGTTGCCTTATTTGTTTAACTAGTGTTCATAATTTAGTTTTGCACTGAATACAGTTGTAGCATTATTTCTGCTCATATGTTAAATGAAAAGTCTATTTAACAATGACAATGTGAACGTGTGTGTGTTGGGAGGTAATGTGTGCTGCTGATATGTTATGGCCTCAGGGAACAAGCTGAATAAAGAACAGCTCTGTTTTAAACTTGTTTTAAAAAGTGTCTTCTTCCTTTCACTCTCGCACATTCCTTAGGCTGAATGATACTCAGTTAGCGAGTATCGTCGAATATATTGTTTAATAACGTGTCATGTTTCTTATAAGGTGTACAGCATTAAAGGTCCGTACTTATGGAAAGCCTATGAAGCATGTAAGCGTCAGACGTGAGTGGCTGTTCCACCCCAATGAGTCACACACTTTAACAAAAAACCGGCATTACCTAGTAACAGGCAGTTCTAGATTACGCTGGTTTCTCACTGACGCACGTAAACTAACGTTTATTAGCTGACTTCAGGAAGACTTTGCTTCAGACACCATCAGAAAACATCCGAAAAGAAGCCTAGACTGCAGGTAAACACTGAACTAACCTACGGTTAGATTCAATTCAGCTTAAAGCCACACTGCTTTGTAGGGAGCTCATTAACTGTGATTTATAGACATACACATGTTTAAAAAAGCTTGGATTACTTGTACTTGGATTGTGTGAGGTAATGTTTGGTTTGAGGCTGTTTATTCAGTATTCTGCCTTGCAGACTGACATTCTGACACTTTTACAACATCGTATAAAAGCATAGCCTTACTAAGGTGATGTCACTGGTGTCGAATGTGACATCAGCTTTTAATTTCAGTTATAGACATTATGGTTTTTCCTGCTTTTAAATTATTTACCGTTGGTTTTCAACTAACTTTTGAATGATGCACACCGTCCTTTATTTACAATAGATATAATCACTTAAGAGTAGTCAGGTATAACGTTTAGGACAATGGAAAGAGAATACAAAGGTTGAAAAAGATCACTCAGACGGGTTATTAGAGGGAGGACTGAGTAATGTTTACATAGTAGCTAACTAAATCATCACGTGAGTTTGACTTGATGTTACCTTCCTGACCTAAAAGTGAAAAATATAAGTGGAAATATAGCAATTTTAATACCTGCTCGTCTGTCTTGTTGTTGAGCTTTTCCTTTTTATATTGGCAGAAGAAAGGAAGGTTTGAGTGATCACTAGGCAATTCTTTATTTCTATAAATACAACTTTGTCACTGATAAGGCAATAGACATGATTACACTCACATTCGCAACCACTGATTTCATTATGTTCATTTTTTAGACTATAGAAACAGTACAATCGAGTGCATTAATATAAACTGTGATTTGCAGCCACACTATTGTCAGAGCTGCTGTTATAGAACATAAATCAACACTTTCTGACCAATCACAATCCAGATGGTCTCTGCTAAACGCAACAAGGCCGTCTTGCTTTTAAACACCTGCACAGTTGGCAGTTTAACAATTAGATGAAAATACTTCCATGCGACTTTAATGAATAAAAATAAACAGAGTAATTTTATGGTTGTTTTTGTGCTGCAGTCATTAAAGGGGTTTGTGGAATGTTTTTTTTTTACGTGTGGTTCCTGAATGTACAAAGTTCAAGACTGACACACAGAGGTACAGCAGATGCAAACCAAGATGCAGACTTTCTTCTAATAAGGACATGCTCAGGTGGTTTCATCTCCTTATATGGTCTTCAAAGTTGTTAATGACCTTATCAGAAAGCAGGGAGGGCAAAACAACCCGATTAACTCCGCCTTCTTTAATCTTTACTATTTGATCTGCACACCTTTTATGGCCAGTAAAGCCACCTGAAGTTATTTTCTTACCTTCTCCTTATATGGCCTGAGTAAACACATGTATACCTTGTACTGTAACCATGGAGACGCACGGAGAGCAGGGGCGTGGACAAGGTTTTTCCTCTTTCACTCCCTGAGCCTGGTAAACCGGTTAAAACCAGTTTTTAGAAACGTTTTGTTCTGCAGTGTTAGTGTGCGTGTGCCTGCATTGCTCCAGTGTTCAACCGATTCAGTATCTTTATTAAAAAAATAAATAAAGGAACTCATTTGTCATCTGCCAACTTTATGCCATTGGACTATTTTGACTATTTATTTAAAAGAGAGAAAAAAGATCTCCATTTAAGGTAAACACTTAAATATGATGCTTGTGTTAACTTTTCTTTTTTAAGAGTGCTTTATTACTTCGTACGTACAACGTTTGCCGAAATTAAATATCGTAAAGCTAAGAGTTTAGGCTACTTGTTTTAAAGCTGTATATTTCTATGTTTTGTTCATTATGTTGTTAAATCACAGTGGGAGTCATGAGTAGCGGTGCAGATTTAGTTTATTTACAGTGTAACACGCCAACCACAAACACAAATACCACGAAACAAAAACGAGGAATAGTGAGACAAGGTAGCAGCTTAAACATAACATGAATAGGAGAGAACAACAACAGCAAAAGCTAGACAGTGGGTGCTACACAAGACAGGACTACATCCTACCGACCACCATGCCACATACTAGCAACCTACCATGTAGCAACACCCTAGCGACCGCCTGGAATAACTTAGAAACTGGCATACCATAGCAACAATCTAGCGACAGTCTAACAACCTCCTGGAATAAAAAAACAACCAGTTAACAACCACCTGGAATACTTCGGCTTCTGCCTAGCACCTGCCTGGAATAATCTAGCAACCACCTGGGATATCATAGCAACTACCTAGCAACAGCCTAGCAACTATCTGGGTAACCAAGGCTACTACCTAGCAACAGCCTAGCAACCAGCTGGGATTCATTAAAATAGATGTGGATGTGTATTTAAAAGAATATTAAATGCATATGATTTTCAGTTAGATGCTGTATATGATCCCTGTGCTGGTTACTTACGTAAATAAATTACTGATGAATACTAACTTATTTAACTACCTGTTTAAAAGCTGCTGTTTTGCTGTTTTTTTGCTTTAAAGCTTAATTCATCTCTCCTTTTTTTTTGTATTTCAGCGATCATGTGCACTCTGTTGGGAACGTTCATCTTTATAATGAGTAAGCCCATGAGTCTGACCAGTCTGAAAAGATGCATTAAAACCACGAAGTGTGCAATTCTGTGCAGAAACACGCGTTTAAGAAGGTGACAAGTAATGAAGTGTGTGTGTGTGTGTGTGTGTGTGTGTGTGTGTGTGTGTGTAGTGTTTTATCCAGTGTCTCAGTTACCTAACCCTGTAGTGAAAGTAAACGATCCCGTCCTGATCACCTGCAACAAAACATGCTCAGGTGATGTTAAATGGACGTTGGCAAAGCGGCCCGAGATACTCGTGAGTGAATGTAAGAGGGACGCTTGCGTTGAAGGCCACGGATTCGAGAACCGAACAAGGCTTGTGCAGGGAGAACCGTCTCTTCACCTGAACGCTGTCATGTACAACGACGAGGGCTGGTACATCTGCTACTGCGACAGCTCCGATATATGCAAATCTCATCTGGAAGTAGTTTGTAAGTCAATCATTTTTCCCTTCTATGTAGATTAGATCTAAGAATTTTAATTATTCAATATTTACTGAACTAATTTGAATTTAAAGAATGTAAATATGTAACCTAAACCCTATGATGTAAAGGAGGAGCCTTCTTTTTTTTATTATTATTATTATTTCTCCTCCTTTTGATTCCAGCTCTAGAAAGTCTTTGTTTTTATAGAGCTGAAACCACTTTGTTCCCTAGAAATGAACCTTGGAGCTGAAAAGCTGATGTCTATTAAGCTGATTTTAACAGTTGGCTTACAGCATGTTCTCTATTTTGCATCAAGTCCCTTATCCGAAAAACGTCTGCGTCGGAGCGAACGTGACCATCCCGTGCTACGCTAACACAGACAAGCGCATCCCTGACGACGACATCTACGTTCGGTGGGAAAAAGATGGCGAACTTGTCGTGACGCTTCAGAAGGGGAAGATGAGCTACGGTCCAGGTTTCGAAGGTCGCGGCTTCATTACAGCGAGCCAGTATAAAAACGGAGACATGTCCCTGACCATTCCCAAGGTGCAGCAGTCTGACGGAGGAGTGTATCGCTGTACACACAGACACGAGGAGCGGGGTCAACCAGAGGCCGTCACTCTCAGCATCAGTGGTGAGTGTTTCATTCGCCAAAAAGCGACAGAACAATGTTCTCACTTCCTTAAAGACCTGGACAGAGCGGCAGAACACGCAACACTACACTGAATATGTCAAAGCGTCCTGAGAGTGCATTTCCCCTTCGATGAGGTTCTTCCATGACTCGTTATCTACCTTTAAATGCCTTTTAAAAAATTATGTCAAATATAAATACCAATAATGTTGATGAAAAGTTATTAGCTGAATATGTGTCAAGCCTCCATGTTTTATTACTGAAACTCTAAAACTTTGCTTCCCTACACGTCATTTTTTACTCCCTGTAATGTAAAGTTTGTTACTCATTGCATAACATTTTTATTTTAATAATTTGATTTTAATTTTCATTTATTTCTTTCAGAGTGCGAAGCAGTAAAACAGTCCACTTTTCCATGGTGGGGAAGTCTGCTGGTGGTTGTTGCCTTTGTGGCAGGTTTATGTGTTGGACATTTCAACAAGTATTTTAAACAATTTAAAAATTCTATTATTACATTTAAGCATCAGAAAAGACTAGAGAACGACACCGTTGATGAGAAAAACTCCATGATGACAAACGATGAATGATATTTCTGAGCGTTTTGTGAAGAGAAAGCGAGGAAGAAGCCTTGAAGAAGAGAAGATTGCCACCAGATGAGCAACAGAGGCTGAAGCTCTCACAGCTTCTGCCACTAATAAAAAAAAGGAAGCTGTCACTATGACAACTGGTGAGATGGAATCACAAAAAGCACTGAACACATGGGCCTGAAAGTTCAGACAGCAGAAATCCGCAATCCATGTAGCATCGGGGCCAGAGCTACATAAACAACTGTGACAAGGCTGAGGGTTTTTAGAGGGTGCTTGTACTGGCTCTTAGTTCTGAGGCTGAGCTGGAGAAGCCGAGCTATTCATGATGCACCTGTCGTATTTTCCTTTTTTTTAAAAAAAAAGAAAAAGAAAAGAAAAAGTGTGTGAATAAGAAGCTAGCACCAAAGTGTAAGTGAGACCAATTTTTATGAACAACCCTCACAGATTCAGTAAATGGTCAGCCATCTAACAGTGATCCACACGTTTTAAAGGCAAAGCCGGAATCTGAATATATTTTACTAACATATATCTATCTATCTATATCTATATATCTCTATCTATCTATCTATCTATCTATCTATATATATATATATATATATATATATATATATATATATATATATAAAATTTAAGTTGATTTTACACATTTAAAACATT
>CM074998.1:16847858-16865945 GCA_037576825.1 Pangasius krempfi
CCATTGTGGTGGTGTATAGAGCCAAAAATGTTAGAATTGTGTCCATGTCCCAATATTTATGGACCTGACTGTATATAAATATACCCACTCATATACTGTATATACATACATACATCTCAACACACACGATCATGTTTGGAGACACACACGAGCACACACACACACACGCGCATGTACACACTATATACAAATATAGCATAACACACACACTTATTTTCTATTTCCTATATGTGTTAATGCTTCACAGCCACCAGAGGGCGCACGTGGGTCATTTTTGTTTTCTAATAAGTGGCGTGTGTGAGAGAGAGAGTGAGTGTGTGTGTGCGCGTGTGTGTGTGTGTGTGTGTGTGTGTGTGTGAGAGAGAGTGTGTGTGTGTGTGTGTGTGTGTGGACATACATACCTGCTCTGTAGATAGTGAACGGTGGACTCAATGCAATCAGAACGCAGGGCTAGCTCAGCATTTTCCATTAGCATGTGGCTAATCTGAGCAGGTGAAGATAAGAGGAGACATAATCACACACACACACACACACACACACACGAGCAGCACAAAACAAACACACTTGACAGTTCATTATATTTAAATGCTTCATATGAACACAAAGACGTCAGATTGTTGTTTAATTTATTGAATCATTGATCATTGAGGATCGACAGCTGCGTTCTTGCTTCCTGATTTTTTTAAGCGTTTAACACAAAACGTGTGTAGTTTTGTCTGATTTGATTGCAAGTCTCTTGCAGTTTCTCCCCTACAGACCTTGTGAAAAATGAACGAACGAGTAACTACACGCTCGTAACACGCGCTAACGTTTCACATTTTGCGGGTTTTCCATCACTGCTGATGACGTCATAAGTGTTTTAGCTAAGCATATTTAGTCAAATAGTCAAAATCGAGGCTAATTCGGTGTGTAGTCACGTGACAAATGAAATGTTCGGCTTCAAGGACGTTGTTCGCAGCAAACAAAACACCATGGCTGCCAAAATAAAATAAAAAAAATAGCCAGCGCTTAGCCATGCTAGCTCGTTTTTACCAGCCAGTCCTAATCATGACTGTATTTACAATAAGCGATATTTGAATAGAGATTCGCTCCTACAGATAACAATAAGTTCCTCAGACACACACTTTTATCTTAATTTTCTACAATAACAGCTTCAGAGAGTGTTTGTTAACATACCCCTTGATGAGTTTCACTCTTTAGAATAGCTTAAATATCTTAATATCTCGCTAACTGTCTGAGCGTGCTAAATAGCTAGTGCACATGACGTAGCTACGTACAACTCATTTTGAAAAAGTAGTACAATTATTTGTACATTTGTACTATCATGTCTTCTGGTATCACAGCTGTCATAGCTAAAAAAAAAAAAATTG
The DNA here is from genome assembly GCA_037576825.1 of Pangasius krempfi. Lineage (NCBI taxonomy): Eukaryota > Metazoa > Chordata > Actinopteri > Siluriformes > Pangasiidae > Pangasius > Pangasius krempfi. Next base: position 16,849,229 of record CM074998.1, read on the forward strand.
TGTGTGGGTGGGTGTGTGTGTGTTTGTGTGTGTTTGTGTGTGGGTGTGTGTGGGTGGGTGGGTGTGTGTGTTTGTGTGTGTGTGGGTGTGTGGGTGTGTGTGTGTGGTTTGTCTGGTCTTGTCTTAGCTTAACAGAAGTCCACTAGTTATACGAGTTAAATGAGTTGTAGTTCTGTTAGTTCTGATCTAATGATTTACTGGCAGAACAGGGACACGTGTCAGTTTAGGTGATAGATGTGTGTGTGTGTGTGTGTGTGTGTGTGTGTGTGTGTGTGTGTGTGTGTGTGTGTGAAAGTGTATTCAAGCCTCACATGCAACTCTTGACTTATTCAGAAGTTACGTGAGAGGTACACATGCAGGGGATTTTTTTATGGATAAAAAAACATCAGAACGCATCGAATTAACACAAACACTGCCATTATTGTATCAAAATAGTAAATGTAAAAAAAAAAAGAAAAGCATATAAAATAGTCTACATCTCACACACACACACAACAATTTTATAACCTCGATTTAGTATCTTGTAGTATCTTCATTATGTTGTGCGCATGAGTAACTGTCAGAGATATAAAACAACAGGTTGTGCTGGATCAAGTGCTATTCTATGTGCTGCTGAATAATATAATATAATAGTGTGAAACTACAGCAGCTATATTTTTAGCGAGATACTAGATTCCTATTAGATTTATTTCAACACTCACCATTTTTCAGTTTCTATACCTGATTTTTTTTTTTTATTTAAAGGTTTGTGTTTAAATATAAATCTGGCAACTTCGGAGGATGAACTACATGCAGGCGATTTCAATAATCTGAATGTGGAACTCTGCATCTATTTAACCCGACTCTGAGTACAAGGAACTTTCACTGCGTAAATATTGATGTTAGGTTTGTTTTTTGTTTTTTTTAAGAAGCAAAACTAAGTACACAGCCCTGTGTGTATGGTGTGTATGCTAATATGCATGCATGCATGGTGTGTGTGGTTCATGTCGTGGCTACTATGCTAATATACATGAGTATGGTTTGTTTGTTAATATGTTACTATGAATAGATGCATGTATAGTGTTTATGACTTGTATGTTAATATGCTAATGTGACTGTATGGTGTGTGTGCTAATATGGGAGTATGCTAAGATAAGTGTGTGTGCGAGTCGTCAAATTAGCATCAGAGCTCCCACCTGAGCACGTAGCTCCTCCACCATCCTCTCCTGCAAGCTCCAGTCTCTCTCCAGCGGCGTTTTCCATGCCGTGATCTGCTCCTGGAGGTTCAGGTTGATCTTCTGAAGCTGAGCTGTGTGTCCCAGGAAGCCACTGAGCCTCTTGTTTAGATCCCTCAGGACCTCCTGCTGCCCCTCGCATACCTCCATCATACTCCTTACACTAGAACCCAAACATCTGACCAGGAGGCTCGATGGTCACACCCAGCTCCTGTTTGCTGAGCAAATGTTTAGCGAGAAACACTAGAGTTAACCCATTAAAGACATGTTAACTGCAGCTAGGGCTCAGAGAACGACAGCAGGTGGGTGGATGATGATGGAGGAGACCACGGTGTGAGGAAGGGGAGAAGGGGGTAGGGGGTAGGGGGTAGGGAAAGTGCACAAACTAGTGCGCTAGTGAAGGATGCAGGCTGTGTGTTAGATGGACGGATGAACATCACGAGTTGCACTTATGCAATTGTGATCACTGATCCGGGATTAGTGGCCAGAATTCTCGAATTCTCTCTCTCTCTCTCTCTCTCTCTCTCTCTCTCACTTTCTCACTCTCACTCTCTCTCTCACTTTCTCACTCTCTCTCTCTCTCTCTCTCTCTCTCACACACACACATAATGGATTGAATGTGTGGTTGGATGCACATGCACAACCCAGCGTGACGGTAAACACACACCAGAGCGTGACTCACCAGGGTGAAAGTCCAACACTCTTGTATTTGCCTGTGTGTGTAAGAGAGAGAGAGAGAGAGAGAGAGAACCTGTAATTACAGATAACTTTGTATGTCATGCATGTATTTGTACATAAACACACACACACTGTTAATGACTCGACAGAGTCACTGTTTGTGTATGGATGTGTGTTTCTGTGAAAACACACACGCATTCCTAGCACTGCTTGTGAAAGCTGTAAATACTTTTTTATCTAGGGAAATGAGTGTGTGTGTGTGTGTGTGTGTGTGTGTGTGTGTGTGTGTGTGTGTGTGAGATCATTTTATAATCCAATAATGGTCATATATTACAGTACACACATTAGCATGACAGGAACATGACATAATACTGATCTCATAATCACTTTTCAGTTGGTGGGGAAAAAAAAACAAACATTCGCAACCTGCTTCCAAATGAACCAGTAATTTTTTTTGTCCTATTAAGGTTGCTGAGGAGTGGTTAAAATAACAACAACACTGTTGCTAGGCAACTGAAAGATATGCTTGTCTGAATTTATTATACATGCTTAATGCGGAAATAACGTAATAAATCAGCATCATGACATCAACCATTTAAAAAAAAAACATTCCTATTTTCATTTATTTCAAAATACCCAAGCATTTATATATAAATATTATACCTTTATAAATGCTGTTATTAACTGCTTATGAGTGCGTTATGAAGTCCCTCATGTCAAGTCCACTTACTTTAGAAAAATATCTCATGTCATTTTGCTGAAATACAAACACTGATATAAAATGCTCATTTATTCTCAGTCATTATTTTACATAATGTCACTCAATGCTTATGCATGTGCTATGAAGCTAGCCTTCAAATAACCTGTTACTAAAAGTTTGTACTGGCAGAGAATCATGACGTTCTTCATCAATCTTTTGATAGGTGCAAAATATAACTAAAATGCCTCTACAAACAGCCCTTGAATGGAGGGCATAAGGGCTTCATAACGCTTCATGAACAAGGAATAAGCAATAACATAACAGCTAGGACATCAAAGTCAATAAGATTGACTTTGATGTCCTAGCTGTTATGTTATTGCTTATTCCTTGTTCATGAAGCGTTATGAAGCCCTTAAAGTGATGTAATCATCTGTTCATGCTTATTTATCTTTACATTAGCACATTTACTGTAACATGCAGAGGACTGACGTAAGCAGTTCATGACTGCGTAGTTATGTCGTGCTTATGAGTGTGATAAGTCCCTCATGTCTCTCACCTCAACACATTTCAACTTACTTTATAAAAGAATCTCATGTCATTCAAAGCTTATGCATGTGCTATGAAGCCTGTAAGAGGTTTTCAATCTTTTGCTACGTGTAAACAGCTATTACATCCATTTGACACGTCGTGGAAAGAAAGGCTTCATAAATACTTCATGAGCAAAGAAAAAGCAATAACATGACAGAAGTCAAAACTAATTTTTATGCGCAATTTTACAAGGCATGAGCTGTAAACTTTACTTTTGCTGTAACATCTTGGGGACTGATGTAACCCGTTCATGAATGCGTAGTCGTGTGTGGCTTATGAGCATGTCATTAAGTCCCTGTTTAGTAACATTAAAAAAATTCTTCTCATATGGTCTCTTGCATTATTGCAGAAATGTAATCTAAAGCTTAAGCGTGTTTCATAAAGTCATTGTGAAACTAGAAAAACTTCACTGAGTCATTTAATTAATCAATCATGGGTTAACATGATACTGGAACATGATAACAATATGCCATTAGGACATAAGTGGCAAAGCAAGAATGAGGTAAGAGTTTTACTGTATTACACGCTGAAACATGAAGAATAGGTGTTAATAACGCTAATCTTCAGTGCTGAGTGATGTGTTTATGTTGGCACGATCCAAAGCATGCGTAATGTTTATACTACCTCAATCCTGCAGCTGATCCCTCAGGTGTTAAGCACACAACACACACACACACACACACACACACACACACACACACACAAGATACAAGGAAATACTGGCATGCCAAATGATGTCTAAGCCAGCTGGCACACTTACCCACACTCGAGCACTTGCATATTAGCCTCTCTTAATCAGTCTATCTAGCTATCCATATATCTTTTTATCAGTCAGTCTTTCTCTCTGTATCCATCTATCTGTCTGTCTCACGATCTGCTCAGCTAGAACACGGTGTGTTCTGATTAAAGCTCTGTAGACCAGCGGGGAATGCAACTAAGCCTGTTTGCCCTCGTCGACCTCCGACATCTAAGGCAAAACAATACCGTGTCACGACAAGCTGCTTAACACCGATGGCAGTCAAAATGACAATCCCATTAGTATGGGAAAGGTATTGCCAACTGTTGGCAACAATCGCCAAGCAGATTGAGATGAAGATAAGATATATTGGAAATTTTACAGTTGCTAGTTATAAAATCAAATATCAAAGTAAGAGAATTTAAAAGCTAATAAATGTCACACGTGTAGCTACCCGCCTAATAATGCCACAGGGGTGACGAAACATAAAACGTCATTCCCCTGTAAGCCAAATGTAATCTGTCAGCCAATACAAGTGGAGTCTGAAGTTTGCATGTTTAGTTTTGCCTTGAAGCTAAAGAAGCAGTTTAGTGTCACCTCAAATGGCACTGTGAGGATGCTGATGCTGTGTGACACACTGGGTCGTATACAGTGAAGATAAAAGCTCTCTGCAACTGGATTGGCACAACTCCTCCTCCACCATCACCCTAAACACCGGCGTACCACAAGACTGTGTGATAAGGCTTCTCCTCTACTCCTTCTTCACCTCCGACTGCGTACCTGAGCACAGCTTCAACTCCATAATCAAGTTCACAGACAACACTATGTTGGTTGGCCAGATCAGAGATGATGATGAGAGAGCCTACAGGGAGGAGATTCAGCATCTGGTAACATGGTGTGCCAATAACAACCTCGACCTTAACGCCCAGAAAAAAAAGGACTGATTGTGGACTACCAGAAGTCCTTGAGGAGCCACAAACACACCCCTATCCTTGTTAATGGGACTGAGGTAGAGCAGGTCTCTAGCTTAAAGTTTCAGTGTGTCCTCTGACCTTTCCTGGAACCTCAAAACTTCCTCTCTTCTCAAAAAGGCACAACAGCACCTGTACTTTCTGAGGAGGCTGAAGAAAGCTCACCTTGCTCCTCAGATCATGGTGAACTTCTATCGCTGTACCATTGAAAGCATCCTTACAAACTGCATCACAGTATGGTTCAACGACTGCACAGTGTGTGACCAGGAGGTACTCCAGCGGGTAGCGAAAACCACCCAACACATCACTGGAACACCGTCGCCCAACATTTCAGATATTTATCAAAAGCGTTGCTTGAGGAGAGCGAGAGGTGTCATCAAGGACACACCTGCCATCCCCACTGGACTTCTTGTACGTCTCCCATCAGGAAAACACTACAGAAGTCTGCGTTGTTGCACAAAAAGACTCATGAACAGCTTTTTTCCCCGTCAGCTGTACTGATACTGAACTCAGCTTCCAAGCGTTAACTGCCAGCCTCCACCTAATAACTAAACAGTAGCATTAGACACCACTGTTATCTGCAGTTATTTACAAGTACTTGCACTTTCCTGCATCTGTCATTACTACAATTATTTATATTCAGACTGTCATTTGCACATTATTGCTATTTGAACATCTGCATTTTTATCCGCTGTATGTATCCACTGCATCATATTGCATGCGTCGTGCTGCTTACCTCCACCTGTATACTGTTTATCTCAACTTACTGCACCATAATTCTTATTTATTTCATTTAACTTGATTGCCGTTTGCATTACTGGTATGTGGCATATTGTTTACTACTGTACACTGTTAGCTTATTGCACCATAACCATGTTACCTCATTTTAACCTATTTGCTGTTTGCACTACTGGTTGGATGCTGACTGCATTTCATTGTTTCTGTACTCGTACTCTGACAGTGACAATAAAGTTGAACCTAATGTATCCTTAAAAACAACATCCTCATAGATACACATATGATATCATGCACATGTACATGGCTACATGATACACCCTGATATTTGACAATTTTGTGATGTGACTTCAAAGATTTCTGTTGGACTTTGTTCTATTTATAATAAGGATTTCTGTCACAAATAAAACTATAGGTCATTAAAAAAAAAAACAATGGAAGACAATGAGAAGCCTTTGGGAAAGGACCGTATTGTGGGAAGATAATGTTACAGATGTGAGTGAATACAAAATAAAAACACTGTACTGTGTGTACTGTGTGTTTTATTAAATCACAAGGCCTATCCCATAACACTTTGAAACCTGAATACGTGTGAGTCACAGTAAATGCTTCAAATGACCTGTTTGATGACAGGCGTGTCTCAGAGACGCCATAACGATTTTCTGTCTGGGACATCTGGCATGTGACATCGAACATTTGTAGGTTACATCTTTGATCTTGCAAGACAAATGTCTGCTAATCATCTTTGAGAACTAGCCACGACTAGCATGTGTAGAAACGGCTAGTTGCACGTGTTCTGTGAGGATTGTGTAAACTTTTTTATACTGTACCCTATTACTTTTGTATATATTTATAATGTCAAATTGTCACATTGGACAGTTTTCTCTAGACTTCTGAAATCACATTTTCTCTCACAGGTCCAAGCGGAACCCATGGAAATGGGCCTAGCAGTCAATGCTAAGTGTAAGTACAGTGTACTGAGGTTTTTTTGTTTTGTTTTTTAGTTATTTAACCGCAGATCTGAGGTAAACGTTGACGTTCCTGATGATTCTGTGCCATTTCCACTGTTACTGTGATCGTCTGAATGACGTAATGGCTACCAGAAGAAAAAAAAAACATAATCGAGGAACTTCTAATTATTATAATACTCACACCAAACTTTTGCATTGCTATGTTCATAATCATATTTTTTTTACAGTGACAGTCGGCCATCAGCTAATCAGCTTTGAGAACTAACTAGTCATAACTAGCACGTATATTTCTGTGTGGACTGAGCGGTACCACTATTTTATACAGGATGAGTTCACTGTGTTTATGTATGACATGAAATTTTCACATTGGACATTTTTCTGTGGTATTTATGACATCTCTGACAGCACCAAGCTGCAACTCAGTGTCATCAATATGGCGGAACCCATGGAAAAGGAGCTAGCAAACAATGCTAAGTGTAAGTGCAGTGTAAGTTTAGTCATATTGAGTTTTTTTTTAAGCCATTTCACCACAGATCTGAGGTAAATGTTGATGTTCTGAATGATTCTGTCCCATTTCCACTGTCACTGCTACTGTCTGTATGTGTAAAACACTTAACGGTTATGTGCTATCTAGTTAAAGACATTAGTTAGCATAGGCAGTGTTTTCACACAAATTCATAAATTTATTTTTAACTCATCATCCAACTTTTGTGAACTTCAGAAGCAAAACCTAAAAGCCAACAAGAAGAAATCTTTTAAATAAAAAAAAAAAAAAATGGAGTAACTTCTAATTATTATAATGTTTATGCCAAGCTTATGCCTCACTCATTTTTTCATCATATTTTCTGAAAGTGACCGTCAGAATGATTAACATCGATAGCTAGTTGAAAACATTAGCATAGACTTAGCTTTCACAATAGTATTCCCTAACTCAAATTTATACTTTTTATTTTAAACTCATTATCTAAACCTGAATTTGTGAGCATTAGAAATGAGACCAAACAAGAAGAAGAAGGAAAAAAGGAGGGGAAAAAACAAAATGGAGGAACTCCTAATTGTTATAGTGCTCACAATGGACTTTTACTAATAAAACTAATCTGGAGTTTTTGTTTAAAAATTAGCTAGCTAGAATTAATTGTTCACTGAACTCTGTTCCCCTTGATAATCATCAGATTTTTTGCTCCACCCTGGCGAAGAAATTAACGAGCCAAAAAAAATCCAGTGTGACAGCAAATTTACTGATTATCGTAATTAACTAAATGTTTACCTACATCTCTTTTTTGCATCACAGATGATTCTTAACATACAAATTAATATTTGACAAAAATATGGCCCCTCTTTTAGAATAGAAAGATTGCATAAATGTATAATTGTATAACGAGGGTTGGAAATTGTGCACATTGCCCAGAGTAAAACCGAATGCATGTGAATTGTATTGCTTAACATTGTAAATGTTAACCCATTGTGTGTTCCCCCATTAGAGCGAGCACCAGCTTGTCAGCATTGTGTGACTTTTTCGGAGAACCTGAACCAAACGTGTGAACACACAGACACGCCGAGACACTCCACCCAGTCACACCCATGCTTATCTAAGTAATCACTGCAAACATGTAACAAAGTGGCATGCGGACATGACCCTGCGCATTCCACGCATACTTCTCATTACCGTACTCCACCCTGACGCAAGAAAAAAACACAAATTTCATTGTTCAGTGTGGAAATTGCCTAATAGATGAACACAAGAGATAGAGGAGAACACGGTGTTAATGCTGATGAGAGATAAAAGCCCGGGTTTGTTTCCTGAAAGGGTCGTAAAACGCTAAGAGCTTATTTCATTAATGTTCTCTATTTAATGATTAAACTAGTACATGAACATCTTTTGTGAATTACCAACCAACTCAACCTCAAACATTTCTAATTTCTTCGAACTTCAGAGGCTGGTGAGGGAACAACTTTTTAAAGCTGCTATAACGTACATAAGAACAGGAAGAGGAATAAAACACTTTGGATGTGCTGTTATAGGAATTATCCTGTAATCCAGTCAGCCATATGCTTACATGTGTGTATATATATATATATATATTTTTTTTTTTCAAAGAAATCAAGCTCAGTTAGATATAGTTCATTAAGTCTGAATGAATTGTACAGAAGTAATAAAACCCTGAGAGATGTCAAAAGAGGTAAGGGTTGGGGAGGTAACTGGGATGACAGGGTGTTATTTCAAGGGTGGCAGCTGTCACTCAGAGCCACCCATATGACCACGCCTCTGAAGGTATGTTAATAGAGATAAACAGGCTGTCCAGGCGTGAACCAATGACCCATATGCTTGGGGACAGGAGAAACTTGCAGATGTTTTTCCCTGAAAGTGCTGTGCCTCTGAATTCAGTGATACATGTACGCAATTTTCAACAGGAAGTTGAGACAGCTTACATAAAACATGCCAATATACACTAGCGGGAAAAATCAAGCTTGAGCTCGGGTTACTGTCTCTGGAGTGATGTATGTTCTCTCCATGTCCGAGTGGGTTTCCTCTGGGTTCTCTGGTTTCCTCCTAACTCCCAAAACAAATTGCCCCCACGTGCGAGTGGTTAACCCTAACCCTGACCCCTAACCCATTTTAATATCAGTTTTATACTTTTAATATCAGGATAATAGCAAATAACTAAAAATGTATAAAAATGTTGTAAAATGGAATTTCGCCCTTCCACCAAATGTAGCTGAGTGCAACTATTGCAAATTATTGTTTCTCGCAACTTAGCTGTTCATTCCTAGCTAGCATTGTAGCAACCCAACTCGCAAAATAGTTAGCATGTGGTTATGCACACTTGCATGTTGTTAGTATAGCAGAAATGCTGGACGTCGCACCTCGCTAGGGGTTAATTAGCTCTAGTTGATTAGCTGGAACGCCATGTCATGTCTGCGTCACATTACAGTTGACCATCACAATACATTGTATTACTGAATATCGGTGTTATCTGAATGTAGCATGATCCTGGATATGACGCTAAAAAAAAGCGCAGCATAGCGGTAGTACCTGGTGTACTGATCAGCCCATATCTTCCAGTGCATGGGAAGCCTGTAGTACACAGTGTAGATAAGGGTTTAAGGGTTTAAACATCATCATAACTTCATAGTGCTACTTTTATAATTGATACAATTAGATAATTTAAATTATACTATTAAAGCAAGGCGTGTTTTTTCTCAAACCACTTTACTATAATTACCCCGTTGCCCCCAGCAATCATTCACATGGTCTGTGAAGGTGTCCAGATGGAAACAGATCAATCAGTGCAGATTACAGGTGTATAGAAAATGCTGTGTTATAATTACGCCTTAAATCGATGTAATTGAGTCTGTCGACTAGCATTGCTCCCAGATAAAGATCTTTATTAGGATTTCCCTGTACGCTAGTCACTGTCTTCTTCCTACGCTGTCTTACGCTTCCCACATTACTATTACGCACATTAATATAAGATGCAAAGCAACATACACTAAATCAACATATTTCAGCATAGTGTTAGCAAATATACAAAATGTGGTTAACTAGCATCCATGCTAATGGCATGAGGACATTAAGAACTTTCTAAGGATAGTTTAAAATCTATCATTGGTGTAACAGGGTTGTACTTTGAAAGTGACCTCGTCAGTCAATATCACAATACAAGTGAAAATAAAGAAAAAGGAATGAGAGACTTTTCTTCTTCCCATGATCTTCAGGAAGCTCAGTCCAGATTTCTAATAATTAAGATAAAAATGAGATGTTATACGTATTTAATATGTATTGAAATTGCTGTAGAATTGATTGTGAATCCATGTGAGAGTTAAAGTGACCTTTTTTTTGTCATGGGAAGTGCTCACACGATCAGGGTGTGTCTCAGATTCACAAACTCGGCGCCGCTCCCAAACTAAACAGAATTGCCAACGCCCCGAGTATTGCGGGAAAGACCCGACTTTCATGATCCCCGCCCCGAATTTTCCAACAAAACTCAGTGCCTGAGACGGGAGGGTTTAGTGAAACGTATCAGAACTTTTCACAAAGACGGATGTTAAAAACTCAGATAGATATGTGGGAGAAAAATCTGGGTACAATAACTTCTTCATATCCAAAAAAAAAGATGTGCAGTACATATTCCAGTTCAAATACGTCTACCGTATATCCACAAAGTATATTACATTACAAACGAATTGCATTGAATTAAATACATTATATTATATTACAAACGAAATGTACACACTCTGTACGTCAGACTGCATATAAATATGTCTCACGTTATTAAGAAAAAATTCAGGTGTCTACATATGAGTGGAAATACATTGCTTTTACATGGAAACATCTCAAACGATCACAACACATGGTACAAATAAATGATGGCCATTCTTTAAAAGAAATAAGCAAAAATTAAAATACTGTGCATCAAATAAACACTGGGTTCAAAATATTGGCACCCCCATAATGAATATTTGGTGAAGCCTGAATTGAAGTAAAGGAGTCTCTTACCGTGATGTCTAACAATTTGGGAAACACTGATTAGGATCTTGTTTTGATTTTGCGTTCTCAGATCTTTGGATGTATGTTTGTAATAATTAATTACATGGGTTCTGCGGTTTCCTCCTCCCTCTCCAAAACATGCATGTAGGTGGATTGATGGTAAATTAGCCCTGGGTGTGAATGAGTGTGCTTGTGTGGTATGTGCATGTCAGTGTCATTGTCTGAAGGATTGCTGAGTAGGTCTTTTTTTTGTACAAGGACTTTTTTCCATGGAAGATGTGTGTTTATTTGATTTCATAAGAATTTCTTGTTTACAACCTACATACACACATGCACACACACACACACACACACCTTTCAGGCTACTCCTTATCAGTTTATGTGTATTGTACATAAAAAGGCAATTGCTAGGTTTTAATGGTCTTAACAGCAAATCGTTGGTGAGGAAACGACCGAGAATGAAACAGAAGCACTCCTGAGAGCTCCTGTGCCTCCATTCGCTGGTTTGTTTTGAGAAAAGCTAAAAACAGGGAAATTCACTTCTGTAGTCTTCTTGTACACAAAGGTAAAATCATGCCAATGATTAAAATGTTTGATGTAAAATTCAAACTAAAACGTCTGGGTATACAGACAAAAAATGTCTTCTGGGATGTTTTTTTTTTTTTATTAAAAGATTAGTGATTATTCGGTTATCTGCCGCACCCGATGCAGCTCATCAAGCGCCACGAGGCTTCAACATTTAAAGAAATCAGAGGGAAAAGCTCCCATACTGAGCTCCTTTATCTATCTGTTTCATTCTTACTAATTTCCTGACCAATGATTTGTTGTTAAGACCATTAAAAGCTTAATATTTTGCCATTTTGGACTTGGCCCATTTTTTTGCCCAGGAGTGTATGTGTATCAGACTCGGGAGCATGTGGTGTTTACTCTCTTGCAGCCTGATGCATGCAGTCAGATGAAGAGAGATGAGTAAAGGTGATGCTGATTAAGATGGGAGCAGGATGCACTGGTTAGAGCTCCTTTGCGAGTGGAATTGGTCAGAATTCCTTCAGGACTGGGTGAGATTGGTCAGAATTCCTTTGAGAGTGGGTGGCATTGATCAGAATTCTTTGAGGAGCAGGTGGAATTGGTCAGAATTTCTTTTTTGAGAGCAGGCAGGATTGATGAGAATTCCTTTAAGAGCAGGCAGGTCAGAATTCCTTCAGGAGAAGTTGGGCTTGGTCTGAATTCCTATGACAGCAGGTGGAATTGGTTAAAATTCCTTTGAGAAAGTGAGCAGCATTGGGCAGATTTACTTCAGAAACAGGAAGGATTGACCAAAATTCCTATGAGAGCGGGTAGTATTGGTCAGAATTCCTACGAGAATGGGTAGGATTGGTCAGAATTGGCAGGCTGGGTTAGGATTACTTCGAGAGCAAAAAAACCCCAAAAAAAACCAAACCAAATTCTACATTCCTTTAGGATTGGCCTGGAGTGGGATTAATAAAACAGGCCCACACACACCTCTTTATCAGTTCCAAGAACTCTATGAGCTGACTCGTTGCTTAAAATGGTGAAATTTGCCTTGTAGCGAATAACTTTTGCATCAGAAATATTATGAGCTACAAGGGAACTTAATCTTTCCTTTGATCTGTAGCCAGAGCCAGAGCCATGTAAATGAGCGGGACTTCATTTACAACATTCTCCATTTCACAAAGTAAAGGTGAAGGTCTGTAACTGAGTGTTGTGTAGCTCTCAAAGTGATGATTACTCCTGCAGCACACTTCGTTTGGAGACCTTCACTAGTTCACGTCAAGGAACTGTTCAGTCTAAAATGACCAAAGAGGTAAGCTTGACCCAGAATCTAGTCTTGAATTTTATGTTTCTAAAGCACTAAGAAAACCCACACGAGCCAGAAAATTAGCTCGCTAGCCTACTACTGTAATACCCTAATGATTATGACATAACAAATTAAACATTGAGAAGATTCCCCAAAATAATAAGTGGAACTTTACTCTGAATAGTTTGGCTATCATACCTGGTTATAAAATAGTACTTGCCTTGTGATTTAAACTGTTGGACTCGGCGCCGTTTTACATTTTACTACACCTGTCACCTCCTCTGCAGGTGATTATTTACTTATTTAACCTTTTCATTCAATCAGTTCAAATAAATTTTTATATATTTACAAATGGCAAGGAATAAAACGTCGGCCGTGCCATAATCAGTAACAGGGAGGTGTGATGTGTTCCAACGTGAAGCAGTGTGAAGGCCTCAGCACACTTAACGCGGAGGTGAAATCTGTGATTGTAGCATGACGTTAAACTGACACTGGGGACTCCTTCCATTAACGTTAAATAAACAATAACGTATGAGAACGAGCGCATTGATATAAATCTGTGAATTGCAGCGGCAGTGAGAGGATGTATGTAACTTGTGGTCACGGTCACTGCCTCTGCTGTCATTGTGAACAATTATCTATCTGTCAGCTTCTCCCTTTTCTGAGCCAAAACTGTGACAGGCCTAATGCCTGAAGTATGTGCCCATCCTGGTGCCACTCCCGGTGTAATTGTTTTCTCAGAAGTGCAGTCTCTGTTCATGCCCCAGGCAGGTTGTGTCAAATGAGATCAAAGTGTGATAATGGTTTCTCTTGCCCTGCTTGGATTTACACCCTTTACATGCCAAATCCTCAGAGATTTATGTTAATGCGCTACATATCCTCATGACTTACAGGCTATTTTGATTTGGAAAGATAATTTGTTTTAAGAGAGATTGTTGTCAGATTTGAAGTGAAGAAGGTTGAGTTTGCTTTTCTTTGTCTTTCCAATGTTCTCAGGTCCCTATATAACCAGGGCTCTATGTTCTACTCTATGTATAACCAGGGCTCTATGTTCTCAGGTACTCTTATAACCTGGCCTCTATGTTCTCAGGTACTCTTATAAACAGGGCTCTATGTTCTCAGGTCCTCTTATAACTTGGGCTCTATGTTCTCAGGTCCTCTTATACCCGGGGCTCTATGTTCTCAGGTCCTCTTATAACCAGGCCTCTATGTTCTCAGGTCCTCATATAACCAGGGCTCTATTTTCTCCGGGCCCTATATTACCATGACTCTCTGTTTACAGAACTTTAGTTCCCATGTCATTATATATTCTCTCAGTGAGAGAACATACCACATATAATAAGTCATGCTGAGGTAATGTATTTACACTCCCACAATAACAATATAACTTATAAATGTTCTTGGTGTGGTATACTTTCATTCTTCGCTCTAATTCCCAGTGTCTTAGATGTTATTAATCCTTTTTTGAAATAGAAAATCTCTGCCCTGGTTACCAACTGTTGTTTTCAAACAGTGCCCTACTAAGCAATCTTGAAGATCCTCCACACTATTATGACTCAATCTTCTTTAATATCACATCCATGACTCATTATATTATGTCTTCATATGCATTATTTCTTTTGGTTGCTCATCCACAGATCATATACGGTAAATGAGCAGAGCTGTCCTGAAGTATAGTCTGTATCTGCTCTGGTTCAATGTTCACTTTCACAAAAGCCCTGTTTGGACTGGATTAGTTTTAAATGTGGAACTGGGTAATGTAATTATTACTGGAGAGAATTTAATCCTGTCTGAATCCATCATATCAGTAATTTTTTTACAGACTGTGCACGCAAAAAAAACAATCATGTCATGTTTTCCCTTCTATTATATGAGCAGTAGAAATAACCCCAGGTGATATATATCCTGTCTGAACTGACATATTGGTAAAGATTACATTATGCCCTGAGGGGAAAAAGAGGTTTTTCATATTTTCTTCAATATAAAGACACTCCAGGAAGCTCTCTCTCTCTCTTTTCTTTCATCTCCCGCTGAAGTCTAAAACGCAGAACAATAATATAAGATAATACACGTTTATAAGCACGTGTCAGAGAATGCTTCCGAAGGTTTTAGGCAAGTTATTGAGTTCCCAGCACAGATACAGCCTACATACATGCCATGATCATGTGACCAGCGTGTAATTAAATGAGGAGTGTGTAGTAGTCATGCGGTGTTTAGTGAGAACGTGGCTTTAACTACCTATGAGGACACCAGACACTAGACTTTTGGGAGGAGATGCTGCCATCTGTTTTAGTTAAAATGTAGACAGTAGAAAAGTTTACATTCACACTTTATTATTATTTACTCTACATCTTTTTTTTCCTAGAATAGAGTGTTCATTTTTAATAAGAAAAGAAAATACTAAACAATACTCAATAAATACTCAGTTCTGTAATTTACAGTAAGTCGATAAAATAGATTATGCATTAATGGTAAGAACTCTGCTCTGTTGTTCTTTAAGATGAAATCAGTTCACTGTGACAAAAAATTCAGATCCCTATATAACCATTGCTCTATGTTTATTCCAGACCTTTATTCCCAGATCCTTAATCCCAAACCCTTTAATCCCAAACCCTGTATTTCCAAACTCTTTATTCCCAAATCCTGTATTTCCAAACCCTATATTCCCAAACCCTGTATTTCCAAACCCTTTCTTCCCAAACCCTGTATTTCCAAACCCTTTATTCCCAAACCCTTTAATCCCAAACCCTGTATTTCCAAACCCTTTAATCCCAAACCCTGTATTTCCAAACCCTATATTCCCAAACCCTTTATTCCCAGACCCTGTATTTCCAAACCTTACATTCCCAAACCTTTTAATCCCAAACCCTTTAATCCCAAACCCTGTATTTCCAAACCCTATATTCCCAAACCCTTTAATCCCAAACCCTGTATTTCCAAACCCTTTATTCCCAAATCCTTTAATCCCAAACCCTGTATTTCCAAACCCTTTATTCCCAAACCCTTTAATCCCAAACCCTGTATTTCCAAACCCGTTATTCTCAAACCCTTTATCCCCAAACCCTTTATTTTCAAATCCTGTATTTCCAAACCCTATATTTTCAAGCCCTTTATTCTCAAAAGCTGTACTTCCAAACCCTTTATTCCCAAACCCTTTATTCCCAAAACCTGTATTTCCAAACCCTATATTCCCAAACCCTATATTCCCTAACCCTGTATTTTCAAACCCTTTATTCCCAAACCCTGTATTTCCAAACCCTATATTCCCAAACCTTTTATTCCCAAACCCTGTATTTCAAAGCCCTATATTCTCAAAACCTGTACTTCCAAACCCTTTATTCCCAAACCCTATATTACCAAACCCTTTATATCCAAACCCTATATTCCCAAACCCTATATTTCCAAACCCTATATTCCCAAACCCTTTAATCCTAAACCCTGTGTTTCCAAACCCTTTATTCCCAAACCCTTTATTCCCAAACCCTATATTCCCAAACTATTTATATCCAAACCCTTTATTCCCAAACCCTTTAATCCCAAACCCTTTATCCCCAAACCCTTTATTTTCAAACCTGTATTCCCAAACCCTGTATTTCCAAACCCTATATTCCCAAACCTTTTATTCCCAAACCCTGTATTTCCAAACCCTGTATTTCAAAGCCCTATATTCCCAAACCCTTTAATCCTAAACTCTGTGTTTCCAAACCCTTTATTCCCAAACCCTATATTACCAAACCCTTTATATCCAAACCCTATATTCCCAAACCCTATATTTCCAAACCCTATATTCCCAAACCCTTTAATCCTAAACCCTGT
>CM074998.1:16866046-16881569 GCA_037576825.1 Pangasius krempfi
CTGTGTTTCCAAACCCTTTATTCCCAAACCCTATATTACCAAACCCTTTATATCCAAACCCTATATTCCCAAACCCTTTATTCCCAAACCCTTTATTCCCAAACTATTTATATCCAAACCCTATATTCCCAAACCCTATATTCCCAAACTCTTTATATCCAAACCCTTTATTTTATCATACCAACTACTCTATTCCCACAGTGACATACTGAGCAATCTCCATGCAATATCCAAGATCCTCCATGCAACCGAGATCTTGTTTAATATCAAATCGATGATTCGTTAAATTGTTCAGCGGAGTTAAAGATGAAGACATTCCCTTATAGTCAGCGCTATGAATATTGCATTCCTAGCACAGGTACAGGTATGTCATGGTCAATTGACCTATAAATGTGTAAGGCCACGCCCCCTACAACAAGAAGTACTTATAATAAAGGTCAAAACAATCATTAAAATGAGGTGTGTGTAGTACGCATGGGCTTTCTATTGTGAGCTTGGCTGTGATTAGCTGTGAGGACACAACCTGATGCTTTGGGGAAAAACTGCTGCTGTCTCAGTCGAACAATCTACAATAACTAGAGAAAATAAATCGATGAAATAGACCATGAATTAACAGTAAGATCTGTGCTCTGTAGTTCTCTCGAAAAATCTGTTTTCTTTGATGATTTGGAAAAATATGCAAGGAAGTATAACAGAAACGCTCTGTAAGGCATAGTGCTACATCTTCAATTTTTAAAGCTGATAAAAAGTTTCAGAATAAATGGTGTATTTGTGTAAAGGGCTTCTTAAATGTTGAAGTCAGTTCATGGCGGCGTGTACTTGCGTCATACAGACACTCCCATCCATCTGTGACATTTAAGACACGTTATACCCTTTACGACTTATCCCATGCTAATCCAATATAAATGCTACATCTGTCCTTCGGCAAAATGACTTAACAGACACACGTCCGGAAAAACCAATCCCATCCGAATAGCACTAAAGTCTTTCATAAAACCAGCTCTCATCGTGATTTCCTGCCAAGACACACCTGATCCCACTTCTTAAATAGCTGTTGAGTAAAGACTCGTGCTGAATAATAATCTCTGCCTTGTTAAACTGGCCTGTGCGGTGTTACCCAAGTATCAAAGGGCACACGGCTTAATTACCTGCATGATCCGACTTTCCCATTCGAGTCATAGCGCTAAACATAAGATTTAAAGGTCATGAAATTTATGCCGTTAAAAAGCTTCTATTCACTAGCAGCTTAGTGAACGGATTCCTCACGTGCAGCTCGTCCCGCTGTGTCAGTTTAACCATTAGCATTTAGTGTCCTGGTGTAATTACACGTTATGAGTTACGAGCCTCCGCCTAAAACAGTTTCACTTTTAGTACTTAAGACTGCTTCTTCTTCTTTCTCTCTTTGTTCACGAGGAAACAAAAAGCAACCGGCTCGTGTGGACTTTGGCTTTTATGCATTTCAATGCAAGAGATTACAGGCAGACATGACAATCTCCAGAGTCTTGGATATCTGCATCTGTAACGTCTTCTCTTACACCGTAGTATTTCAAGTGTTCAAAATCTACAGGAAAAAATATTTATTTCACTGTTTTCTGACTCGTTTTTCAACCACTGTGTTAAACTTTAAATTAGCCTTTAAGCTCCGCCCACTTCACCAGCACGTCATGTCATATCACTGAAAATCTTTTTTTTTCTTCTATATATGTCAAATCATGTGTCATTATGATAAACACGTCATATAAAACTTTATAAATCACACTTTATAAAGAATGGAAACTTGAAATGACAATTTTATTTCATTTCCGAAACGTGTTTTTTTAAGACTCCCTTTAACCCAGTGCAGGATAAGCACCACAGAGAATGGACGGATGGATGGATTTATGGATGGATGGATGACTAAATATTACTTAAAATGTTGCGTTTTGTACCAATAAATCAAAAATCTAAGTTTGTTTAACTTGTTTACCTACAGAACACATAAACTAAAGATTTCAAATGTTAAAAAAGCTCATGCGATTGGCCATTTAAGGATTTCCGCCTGGCAACAAGAGAACTAACGCTCTGATTGGTAGATAATTGCAGAAGGCGGGTCCTCTTCGTCTGGTCTGTTGCTGGTACTGGTGTAGTGATGTTCCAGAGATGATCATGAGTAGGAGAGACGACTCCGTGTGTGTTTCAGAGGAAAACGAATCACAAGTGAACTTAAATATGCAAGTTTTTAAGACCCCATTACTCAGGTAAACTGAGGGAAGGAGTTTACTCAATCGATTAAGTTTAGTAATCTCATTAGGGTTTTCAGTGTAGTTGAGTCTTAACACCTCCTAAAAAAACATCGTCATACCGGGCATTTTTAACAAGCCAGTCGCTGGCTTTGTAAATTAGTGCAGACACTTATCTCAGGTATGGGTACACATCCAACCTGTTCTGCTAGCAAGTGAAAGTTTCAGCTACTTACGATACCACAGGCATTCAATCGGTTTTATTTTCAATCTGCAGGAATCCGGAAGACAAATTATTGATGCAAATTCAGCCACACCTTATTATACTACTACTGGAATCTGGGAAATAGAGCAAGTCGCTATCCTACACTTTGCTATGCTACGCTATGCTATGCTAATCACATTATGCTGACTGTGTAGTGAAGTTTTGGCCCTGGGAACATAGAGACTTTAGATAGACTTTAGTACTTAGTAGTTAGCTTGTGAGCTACAAAATACACTGACAGTCAAACGTCTTAATGCCGTTTAAACATATTTACAGTACGTTTAATGTTGTGGAACGTTATTTTCTGCAAAGAAGCGTAAACTCTTCTGTCCTGAAGACGTCGGAAAAGTTACAGCTTTACGCCTGACTGTTGTAAAGCGCTGACACTGGAGACTCCTTCCATAAAACGTCGACGATTAATAAACGTCTCGTTACTTTAAGAAAACTTCACCACGTCAATCTGTTTATGAGGAGCGTCCGCTGTGAAGGAGCTGTTACTATAGAAACCATAACCATACTGTCAGAGCTGCTTATAGAAAATGAATCAGCTTCTACTGACCAATCAGAATCCAGAACGGGGTTTTAAATGCAACTGTACTGCATCATGCAAAACATGGTTTATTAGAGTTTTCTTTTTTCTAAAAAGTACATAAATGAAATAAAAAAGTAGTTTTGTCCCTCTGGGGGAAGCATTCAAGGTTCTTTCCTGAAGCCTACAACACGATTTAGTTTAAGAACTTTAACCTTTAACCTTTAACCTTTCACAGGAGCCTTGAATACCCTGTGAGTGTGTACTCGTGGAAATCTCTCGTCTCGTTTTGTTGTCGTTGTTGTTTAACATGCAGACGTTATTTTCTCACATTTTCTGAAACGTCATGCCGTAACCGTATTGCTTAATGTTTATGAAATAAACAAGACAGAGCAGGAACTCTTGGGAAAGCAGATCGTTATTTGTTTTGATAAATTGGCTGTGGTTGTGTGCTGAAGGAGACGCGTGGTTCAGACTTGTTCAACATTAAGTAATTAAACTCATTAGCAATTAGTAATAATCGATCTGTTAATTTCAGCCAAGTCCCAACTGACTCGTCTAACTCGCATCTGTAGGTTTGTCCTGATTTTATAAAAACATTGTCGAGCCAAGACGAAACTGGGTCAGGAGTGAATCTGATTGGTGTTGATTAGTTTTTGGCAGAGATCCTGGGGGCGGGTCTGAGAGTCTGGTGATTATGTATGTATTTATGTATGTATTTATTTATTTGTTTGTTTGTTACTTATTTATTTTAGCAGTGAGTCTGATTTGGTGCTTTTTGCGTTTATTTATTTATAGTATCTGGTCTGACTTTTGTGTGTGTGTGTGTGTGTGTTTATTTATTTAATTTTTTTAGAAGACTGTTTTTTTATGTTAATTGATTTTTAGGTGGAGTTTTTTTATGTTTTCGTGTTTTTTTTACGTTTCATGTTGTTTTATAATTTATTAATTTATTGTTTTTTTTATCAGAGTGTCTGATTTTGTGTTGGGTTTTAGTGTTTGCTTATTTGTTTACTTATTTGTTTGGTGCTGTTTTTTCCTTTATTTATTTATTTATTTATTTATAGTAAAGTCTCTGGTCTGATGATTTTTTGTGTGTTTGTTTGTTTGTTTGTTTTAGCAGAGAATCTGGTTTGCTGCTATTTTTCCCTTTATTTATTTATTTATTTATTTATTTATTTATAGCAAGGTATCTGGTCTGATGATTTCTTTTTAGTGTTTATTTATTCAGTTGTTTTTTTTTTAGAAGCCTGGTTTTTGGGGTTGATTCATTTTTAACGTCTGATTTTTTGTTGATTTTTAGTATTTATTTATTTAATTATTTACTTACTTATTTATCCATCCATCAGACTGACTGTTTTGGCCTCAATCTGCCTTGTTTATTTTTCTCATCAGACCGTCTGCTTTGCTGTGTTTGGTGTTTCTGGCGTCGTTCTTGTTGAACGAGTGTGACCAGCACTTTTTTTTTTTCCTCTTTCTGAGTCGTGCCATTGGAGAACTTTCTCTCGTGCGCCTCAGTCACTTTCGCTTTACTGGCTGCGGTCAGACGCAGCACAAAAGCTCTGACATGTTTGCTTTAAATGGCTGTGATTAAGCCGAGGATGGAAATCTGTGTGATTAATGTAACTGTCAGAAACGACTGGGTTACGGCTTTAGACTCTCAGTGTGTTATTTCAGCTGTAATCGCCTCTGAGAAAGAAGAAAATCATTACCTTCTAACCCTTCTTTTAGCTGGAGGAAACAAAAAGTGTTTTCTTTAACAACGTGCGTCTGAGTGTGAAATGTGGAATGAAAATACAGAGCAGTGTCTCATCGTATTAAAGTCTTACTATTGTATCTTTACACACACACACACACACATGTATACATATATATATATATATATATATATATATATATATAAAATTAGATTAGATATTCTCTAAGAGGTTACGAAATAATGTAGGGCTCTTAGTTTCCAAAAAAAGAAACATGTTCTACATTTATTTCTACTTTATTGTTTTTTTTTCTAAAATGAAGCCTTATATGTCAAAATCGCACTCATTTAACTGTAGGAATGAGTTACAGATGAATCTTTACAGCTCCAGTGTACAATTTTATATGTTTATATTTATGGTTTTATGTCCATGGGACTTTCACTCACCGTAATTCACACTTCACTTCCTGCAAAGTGTTTTATTCCTCTCATCGTCTTGTCACTTACATTACAGCAGCTATAAACAGTCATTCCCTCACCAGCCTCTCTGTTTTGTCTTGACAAAAAAAAAAAAAATTGCCGTGTTACGATTTAGCTTTAACTCTGACTGTGACACCACGCTGACACTGGAGACTCCTTCCATAAATGTTATAACAGAATGCTGTTACTATAGAAACGATTCTGTATTAGAACGAGTGCATTAATATGAACCTGTGATTTGAGGCTGCACTTCTGTCAGAGCTGCTGTTGTAGAAAATTAATCAACACCCTCCTGCCATGAACATGAGCAGTCGTAACTCGATGACTGATTGGAACTTTCCACGTTGAAGAATGATCGGTTTGTGTTGTTGCGTGTGTGTGTGTGTAATCCTGTTTGGAAACTGTTGTCCTTTGTTGACATTCATGTCTATTTACACTGTGCACAGTGTTTTGTTTTATGGCTAAACAAGGTTTTTTTTCATCTCCGACATCCGACGGTCGTGTCAGCATGCCGCCAAGTGCTTCCGCTTCTCATCAGAATGAAACTCTGAAGCTTGTTTGTTTAGTTTCTTATTGAGACAGTGTGTAGAACTGATCTCTAAAGGAAGTGCTGCTTTTATGAACATGACTACATTCCTCTGTGTGTGTGTGTGTGTGTGTGTGTGTGTGTGTGTGTGGAGATAAACTTGTGCGCCTGTGTGATTTATCATCCAGTGCACCTGCGTTACTGCAGATCATTTATCTGTGTGTGTGTGTGTGTGTGTGTGTTTGTGTGTGTTGTCATGCAGTACAATAAAGCAACGTTTAGCTCTAGAGCAAAGGTGAAAGTGGAGCATTTAATGAAATCCACCACAGCGGCTTAAAACACCGCTTTCTAAACAGATCATTATATTTCAGTCTTTCTTGCCAGTGAAAAACTCAATCCTGGAGCGCGGTTTGCGATGACGTAAGTATTCCCGGGACTTCATCACACACCCCTCGTGCACTGAAACCATCAGAACCTGCCGCTCCAGAACCTCATGTCATCCCAGCCCACCCCTTCCCTTCTCCCTTTGTCCTGTTCGGCAAGTCATCACAAGACATCTCCCGTGTTGCCAGATTGGGTATTTCTTATTTCTTCCGGATGAAATGGTTACCAAATACTGAAGAGCCATTATCTTCAGCTCTGTTGCAACATTACAGCGATGCACAGTAAATCTGTTCATGTTTCAGGTCAATGATAACCATTATTGACAGACTGATACAGAGCCGGAGAAGCTCTTCCCATGACCGCGAGCCTCTGATTACACGTCAGAGAGAGATAAAGAGAGAGAGAGAGAGAGAGAGAGAGAGAACACGACAGATACTAACAGCATGAGAGCCAACACTGTCTCTGTAACGTTCCTGTGATTATAAAACTTTCATTAAAAGGGAATATATACAGCACACCTGACCAGTGCTACCTCTTATCTATCTATCTATCTATCTATCTATCTATTCATTCATTCATTCATTCTGAATCAGAGTCATGCCAAAATACCATATGCACAATATACACACTTTAATTTATAGTATAGGAGTAATATTTCCCCCTTTTTAAATTTTTTAAAAAATTGTTTTAATTAATTAATCTTGCTAAACCGGTTTTTAAGTGACACATAAAATGCTGTACATTTATCTATCTATCTATCTATCTATCTATCTATCTATCTATCTATCTATCTATCTATCTATCTATTTATTTATTTTTATTCAACACCATTAAAGAAGCTGATCTGAGCACAGAAGGTTGGAAAAGGATTGATTTCTATTTTTTTTTTAATTCATTGTTAATATTTTCCACTTTTAGGTTTTAGAAAACTACGGAACACAGGAGGTGAAACTGGTCTAAACTGATCGAATCGAATCTAAGATGTGCAGGACAGACTGAACCATTTGTGAATTTAAAATTTAATGTATTGTCTCATATATTTATTTTACCACTTAAACCACTTTTTTTTTTTTTTTTTACTAAATGCTAAGTTTTAAAAATGAGGTGAAAGCTTTAAAAAGAAAAAAACCCTGTGTCTTCTCACAGGTACTGAGTTTCACTGCCCCCCCCCCTTTCCCCCCTCTCACACCCTGCATCCTCCCCCAACACACACACACACACACACACACACACCCTCCCTCTGTCACACACCTGTATGACCGCGCCCTGGACGCACCTGCGGGGTTGGACGCAAAGCCGTCCAAGTGTAATGAGTTAATGAGGCCACGCCCCCTTTCTGGGATACATAAAGCGGGTGTAGGAGCTCGTGAGCATCACTCCTCAGCGCGCGGTTCAGCTCCATAACTCTGCACAAGTAGAAGATCCTCCAGGACAAAGATGAGCAGCGCGTCCTTGATCAGCTTCTCGTCCTCGCGCCCCGGCGGCTTCTCGTCCTCGTCGCTGTCTCTGAGCGGAGGCGCGCACAGCAGGCGCGTCTCCGGGGTGCGCGCTCCCAGCGTGTACGGCGGCGCGGATGGCCGGAGCGTCCGCGTGTCCACGTACCAGCAGCAGCATTATGGCTCCCAGGGCAACCTGCTCGGGTCGTCCTCCTTCTCCCTGGACGGAGTGGCGCTCAGCGAGAAGGTCACCATGCAGAACCTGAACGACCGACTGGCCGCCTACCTGGAGAAGGTGCGCGCGCTGGAGAAGGCCAACGCGCAGCTCGAGCTGAAGATCCGCGAGTGGTACGAGAAGCGCGCGCCCGTCAAGCACGACTACAGCCACTTCATGGCCATCATCAACGACCTGCGCAACAAGGTGAGCAAAAGGGTGTAACAAAGTGTTATCCTGCTCCTTTAATCACAATCATCATCATCATCATCATCATAATAAATAATAATAAGTAATGAAGTGTAGGAACAAAAATATCTGTCTATATACATTTTTTACAGAAGCAATATTTTAGATCTGCATTATTTAGCATCTCACCTTCACCGGCTTGCCTATGACGTCACCTGTATTCTGCAATCTGATTGGACACTTTTTTTTCTTTTAACAGTCTTCTAAAAAATTTAATTACTCTTTAACTGACTTTTTTTCTTCTTCAGAAAGCCGGTTTGAATGTGTTAAAACATTAACAAGACTTAAAAAAACAAATACTTTTTTAATGTTTCCCAAATGCGCTAATTAAATGAATCAATTATTTTATTTATTTTTTAAATATTTTTTGGGATTGTTTCATTGTTCTTAAATGCAGTTCAGTTCACGTTCATTAAGTAATAAATGTATTCGGTGACAGCAAGCCCTAAGCGCTGGATAAAAATGTTCAGCTTAACGAATTTAACGAACAGATCGCCGTGACGTGGAAAAGAGAAGTGACGTGTAAAATGTGCTCTTGTGCAGATCCGGATCGCCAGCATGGACAACGCCAGGATCGTTCTGCAGATCGACAACGCCAAGCTGGCTGCGGAGGACTTCAAGCTCAAGTCAGTGTCAGAAAACCCACCATGTATTATTTCACTAAATCTGAAATGCAAAGTGACGTCAGAGACGCGTTTATCAGTCAGACACGTCACACGTGTTAACGTCTAATCAGAGCTTAATGCCTGGTGTTTTAACTCTGTGTTAAAGCTTCATTTTAACAGAGAATTAATTAACATGAGTTTTTCATTTGATTTAATTAATTATCTTTTTTTTTTAAATTATTATTATTTCAGTTATATTTTTTCCTTTGTTTAATCCTTTTTTTTAAAAAATGATTTTTATTCTTTTTGTTCCAGGTATGAGAACGAGCTGGTGCTGCGCCAGTCTGTGGAGGCCGACATCTCCGGGCTGCGCCGCGTGCTGGATGAGCTCACCATGACCCGCTCGGACCTGGAGATGCAGATCGAAGGCCTCAAGGAGGAGCTGATCTACATGAAGAAGAACCACGAAGAGGTTAGAGAGAAAATTAGCACACACACACACACACACACACACATGCGTATGATGAGCACTTTATTTTTTATTTTCAGCACAATATAACATCAAAAAATGTCGGTCCTTATAGTTGGATGAAGTTAGATAATTAAACGTTTATTAAGGGTTTATTAAGCTGTATTTCCACTACAAAGCAGCAAAGCCTTTACACGAGCACTGAGGCGAGGCGAGGCGAGGCGAGGCTTACACAAGCGCTCAGGTAGTTAGGATATTTGTACAAAGGAGTGTCCGTGATGGTGGATCTCCTGAAACGCCTTCACTGGCATTCAGGATCAGAGATCACAAAGAGTGACACAGACACACACGAGTCATAGTCCAGGACACGCCCGCTTACATCATCGACCGCCATTAAATACCACAGCCTTTAACCTTTAATATATCTCTGAAGTTAATGTTTTGCTAACATGTTAACATTGTGTGTAGCTGTGTGCAGTTATGAAGTAAAAAATGCACTTGTGCTTGTAATAAAGCGTTACTGAGAGCGGCTCCTGAGCGAGAGTTTAACGGTGTGATTATTTTCATTTCGTCCCGTGTAGGAGATGGCGGCGCTGCGAGCTCAGCTGTCCAACAGCAGCGTGAACGTAGAGGTGGACGCCGTTCCTCAGCAGGACCTGTCTCTTGTCCTCAGCGAGATCCGCTCACAGTACGAGGCCATCGCCGAGAAGAACCGCCGCGAAATGGAGGCCTGGTACAAGGTCAAGGTGAGACACGGTGGACAAACTCGCGCACCAGAATGGAGGATTAGCAACTAGTCGCTGCATTTATTGTAAAGTGATCAAAGAAATTTTTGTGACCTTTGACCTCTCTCTCTCCCTTTCCCCGGACAGTTTGATGACCTGAACAAGCAGGTGAAGTTGAGCACCGAGAGCATCGAAACACACCGCAGTGAGATCAGCGAGCTCAAGAGAACCCTGCAGGCGCTGCAAATCGAGCTGCAGTCTCAGATTAGCCTGGTACACACACACACACACACACACACACACAGTAATAGCAGAGTAAAAGTCACTCATATGTATGTATATAACGATGCCACCATCTTCACTGAAACACTACATCTTTATTACATCACAAGTCGTAGCCCCGCCCACTATCACTCACGCCCTCTCTCTGTGCTCTCTGATTGGTCAGAAAACGTCTCTGGAGGGCACACTGCGCGAGACAGAGAGCCGCTACAGTCTCCAGCTCACCCAGCTGCAGGCCGTAATCAACAAGCTGGAGGCGGAGCTCACGCAGATGCGCTTGGACATCGAGAGGCAGGCGAGCGACTACAGTGTGCTGCTGGACATCAAGACCAGACTCGAGCTGGAGATCGCCGAGTACAGACGCCTGCTGGACGGAGAGGACCTCAGGTACGCCTTACAACGCTACGTATTTCTCACAATATCGCCACAATCTGACTCGTTCTGAGCAATAAAAGAGCAATACTATACAGAAAACAGTTTAAAACCTCTATATTTTTAATCGAATGATTTTCAGACCTTAATTTATTATTTTATTTGCTTTAGTTATAATTTGATTAGCATTTACCACATTACCTGATTTTATACATTTGAATAATAATAATAATAATAATAATAACAACAATAATAATAACAATAATAATAATAATAATAACAATAATAATAATAATAATTATTATTATTATTATTATTATTATTATTATTATTATTATTATTATTATATGGTAAATAAAACAAAAAAAACACATTTTTTAGAAGTTGCAGTTTGTCAATAAGGACGAAAAATATTTCTTATAAAAATATTACCATTAAATACATCGCTATTAATATATATTTTAATAATAATGATATATAATTCATATTTCTATTGTAATATTAAATATAGTCCTGTTTTATTATGTTCAATAAATGTAATATTATTATGTTTTATTATATTCATCTTGATTCACTCTAGTTCTCAATTTATACTCAATGTATAATGCGTGCTGTAGTAATAAAATAAATATTTGTTGGGTTTTTTATACGTTTCAGTAAATGTACCTTTATTATGATTCAGGTTAATGGTATTGCAGAAATGACGCAAAAAAAAATAAAAATCAAAGTATCAAATATTTGTGCTTCAGTTCTGCACATTAAACCGTTGAGATTTCTCATAATTTTGTTAAGAAAACATTTTTGAAAATTGTATTTTCTCTGTTTTTTTTTTTTTTAGCAGGAAAACCACAGTGACCAAGGTGGTTGAGGTTCACCAGCCTCCACCAAAACGTGAGTTCATTTAATGGCTGATATTCTGGGGATTTTTAAATCAGCGTGCTTCAGCTGTATTGCTGTAAAATAGTTAGTCTGATTATTATATTTACCATCATTTGGAAGAGAAAATGTTCAATCTGGCAACCTGAGTGTGTTTTGAGTGATGGGATTGGAGGCATGTGTGTGTGTGTGTGTGTGTGTGAACTCCTCTAACGCTGTCTCTGTGTCTCCGTGCAGCCGAGCCCGTGGTGACCAAGCGCGTGCGCACCGTGGTCGAGGAAGTGATCGATGGCAAGGTCGTGTCTCGCACTGAGGACGTGGACGTTGAGGTCCTGAAGAAAAATTAGGACCACACACACACTCTCACAGGCGTCCCGGCTCAATGCCATGACCATGTACCGTGTCAAGATTAATAATAAAATAAACAATGTTAAGGCAGTGAAAGAGTGAAATGTCTCTGTATGGACCGTTTGAAAAGCATCAACATCAGCATCAACATCTGTAACTGCAAAAGATTAAATAATAAAGAATACACGTGTATAAGCATGTGCAGGCTGTGTGTCTTTCATTT
This sequence comes from Pangasius krempfi, assembly GCA_037576825.1. Lineage (NCBI taxonomy): Eukaryota > Metazoa > Chordata > Actinopteri > Siluriformes > Pangasiidae > Pangasius > Pangasius krempfi. The sequence goes on from CM074998.1 coordinate 16,877,945, forward strand.
TATCCTTCAGCATTATAACGTGAGCCATTAACACTTTAATCAGCACTCTGTACACACCCACTGAGCTACAGGCGCATAACAGCACCAAATCGTTTCATCACAAATCAATCTATCGTTTTACTTTTACAAAAATATATATATATATATTAAAATGCTTTTATCGAGATCATTTTACTAATTTGTAGGTTTTATTTCTAGAAAGATAGAAAATGATTTCACAATAAAACGACAAACTTCAAACCCGGAATTAGTAAACGTGTCTAAAATTATCTCATAATAAAAAAATATTTAATAAATCTGCTTATATTCGAGATGTTTTCACTCGCTAATGTAAGTAAAGTAGTGAATTTTCTATGAGTACAAGGTCTAAATACTCAAAAACCTCCCGTAAGTAGTTTTAAAAATGAACAAAATGTGTTACATTAAAAAAGTTACATAAAATGTGTAATAAAAAATTCTATAAAAATGTATTAAAATGTGTAACACAAAAAATGTCACATAAATTCAAGGTAAGAAAAGGAAAAATTACATATAATTTTAATGATAAATAAACACACACACACACACACACACACACACACATATATTGAAATAGCATATAGCTGAACAAACCATAGGAATACTGTTTATTATAAATAATTTATTATAAATTATTATAAAGATGTGTGATATTATCCAGAAATGAAAGTTGTCTGAAAATACTAAAAAATAATAATCAAAAATATGTAACTGCAAAAAAGAGTAACGCAGATAAGATTTGATTTTTCTTTACCTTATTCAACCTTATTAAAATTTTCATTAACTTTTCCCTTTTATTATTCATTTTTCTCTTTCTTCCGTACTGTAATAAAGAAAATCTCGCGAGATGTACCGCACTACAGTCAACATGCACATATAAAGTCTCGCGAGAGTTTTGTAGTGGGCGTGGTGTATCCATATACACCTATTCGGTATTGGTCCATAACCAGGAAGTGAACGGTTACGTCATTTTCCGCAGTTATTTGAAACGGCAGAAAGCTCTCATTGTGTTTAGAAGTTCGGAACAACAACAACAACAAAAAGAAACAAAAAAATAAAAAAATAACAACAAATAACGATTCTTGTTAAGTAATGACAGTTTAAGGTATGATAATTCTCAGTTTATTAGCCTTTGTTAGCAAAAACAACGGCTTTTGGTGTTAGCGAGCTTAGCCTAGCTTAGCTCGTCGTAGTAAACAGTTGTAAGATTAGCATAAACCGCTCTGTTTGTTTTCCACACATTTTAAACAACTTTGCGTGGAAGGGGATAAAACCTGCCGATATCTCATCACTCGGAAGAAAAGAACGAGATGGAGACGGTGAGTTGTAATTAAACATCTTCATTTTCCTCTAAAGTGTACCTGAGCCAGTGGTGTGTCGTTCTCAAACGAGTCGGCTCTTTGAATCGACTCTTTTAGATAAACCTAGAGAGTCGACTCACTACGTATATGAGGTGCTTTTTACTTTGATTGTAAAAGCAGGCAATATCATCACGTTCTCTTGCAGTGTACTTTAATAAATAAATAAGTAAATAAAACGCTGTTATCTTGAACACCCGAGTTGTTTTGTTAGTGTGAGCGGTGTGTGACTCAGCTGTGTGGGAATGAATCAAGAAGGATTCGTTTGCATATTTTGTAAAATGCAATACAAAGTAATATTAGAGTAAGGTGTTATTGGACTTTTCTGGACTTTCAGACAGAACATGAAAGAGCAGAGATTGAGATATCTGGTTGAAATATAGCAAAATTTGTCGACTGTTTGGGAGTCGACTCTTACGGCTGAGCCGAGCCGACTGAACTGACTCATTGAAAAGAGTCGGAATTGCCAGCAGGTGCCTGCTGTCTGTTTCTGCTGGTTTTGTGGACATGGTGTAGGAGCCAATCCGAATGCAGGAGGTGGGGTTTGCTGGGAATATCAGAAAACCACACCGTCCACCTGTTTACTGCAGGCAGCATCTCAGAAAGTCCAGCTTCGTCCCTGTCCACGTCCCCTTCGTCCCCTTTTTCTCTGTAGAGTCTCTAATTATCCTTTAAGATGGACAGGAAATCTGCTTCTCACTCTAGAGACAAGACCTACGTCTTTCTGTGGACCAGCCGTCAGTTTCAGGTGGAATGATGTTTGTGATTTTGTTTCTCATCAGTGTGTGAGTGTGTCAGTTTGTGTTATCAGAGTTATTTTGGTGTGTGTGTGTGTGTGTGTGTGTGTGTGTGTGTGTGCAGCAGGAGCAGACGGAGTGGGACGCAGTGAACCGCCTGCTGCAGCACCATGGCTTTAAACCCGTCCGCTTCGCAGATCCCACTGAGAACAAGAACCTGGCAGGTATTTCTTTATTCACACTCTGAGCACTGATAATAAATTACACCACATACTGTGATATTCCACATGCGCCTTATTTAATTAAAACATTGAGCTGTTAAAATTATCGGATGAATACCGGAAAACCTGGAAAACATTAACTTTCACAAACTTACGATGTGTAACATTTAAAATCAAATCTAGTGACATTATTTTACAACAAGAAACAGCGAAACATAACGTCCTCTAACGCTGACACTGGAGACTCCTTCCATACAGAAAACTTCACCATATCAGCGATTTTGTAAATCAGTTTACGTGGAGCGTCTGTTACTATAGAAACCATAATATACTCGAACGAGCGCATTAAATTTGATCAACACCTTCTGACCAATCACAATCCAGTACCTCCCCCCCCCCCCCAGACCTGGTGCTGATGGAGAAGACGTCCTCGTCTGAGCTGCGCGTCATGCTGAAGACGATGCTGACGGACTCGGAGCGGAGACAAGCGCTGATCCAAGAGCTCATCCAATCCAACAGCAAGTTAAAGTAAGCCCCGCCCACAATGCAGCTCACCTGTACACCGTTTTATCGTTATCACGCTGGATTTACTGATGTGTTCACGTCAAACTCTGCGGGACGTTTAAATAATTAATCACTGTACAGATAAATGATCCCATTATCCACGTGTTCAATAATTCAGAGCGTAGCGAGAGCTCCAGGTGACCGACACCTGCTGTTATCTGATCTTCTACAGGTGGAATTGGCGCGCACGCACACACACACACACACACACACACACACACACACACACACTCACTCACAGCTGTCTGTGTAAAGCCATAACTGTGTTTATTGATTTATCTCATAGCCTCGTTATTACAGCAACACATTCACAGTAACCATCAACACAAATATTAAATCCTGAACACTAATTTTTACTGCACTTTTATTATTTTTAGATTTTTACTTTTATTTATTTAAAATTTTTGCCGCAGTTTTATTAATTTTAGATTTTACTGCATTAATATTTTTCTATTTTATTTATTTATTTATTTATTTATTTGTGTTTTTATTTTTTCTGTATTTTTAAACTTTTGCTTTTTTTTTTCTCTGCACATTTATTTTTTTGTCTTTTACTCCATATATTTTGTGCTAGATTTATTGTTTTTCACATTTTCACTCTTTTCGTCGCATCTTTCCTGCCTCATTATTACTTTGAGCTAGTTTACTAACTTCTTCTTCTTCTTTCGGCTTTTCCCTTCAGGGGTCTCCACAGCGAATCATCACTCTCCACCTCTCCCTATCTTCT
>CM074998.1:16900264-16929581 GCA_037576825.1 Pangasius krempfi
GTAACAGGGTGTGACAGGGTGTGACAGGGTGTAACAGGGTGTGACAGGGTGTAACAGGGTGTGACAGGGTGTGACAGGGTGTGACAGGGTGTGACAGAGTGTGACAGGGTGTGACAGAGTGTGACAGGGTGTAACAGGGTGTGACAGGGTGTGACAGGGTGTAACAGGGTGTGACAGGGTGTAACAGGGTGTGACAGGGTGTGACAGGGTGTGACAGGGTGTGACAGAGTGTGACAGGGTGTGACAGAGTGTGACAGGGTGTAACAGGGTGTGACAGGGTGTGACAGGGTGTAACAGGGTGTGACAGGGTGTAACAGGGTGTGACAGGGTGTGACAGAGTGTGACAGGGAGTTTATAAAACCAGGTTATTGAACAGCCTCACACTGCTGCCCTCAGCAGGATTAGGGAGCTGTACCTTGTCGTGTAGACGAACCCAGCGGCTGTACAGGGCGTGTTTGCAGAGGTGAGACGGTCGGCCGAGGTCGTCCTTCCCTGTGGTGGCGTTGATGACCTCTAACCCCTGATCCCCCACCGTCCAGTTCACACTGAAGTTTGGCGCTTTACCGGGCTGCCGTGCCTCTGCGTTACTGATTCCTACACACACACACACACACACACACACTATAATCACAATAAGCTTGTTTCATAATTTAGCAAATGAAAAAAGTAAAAGACTGGAAGACAGATTAGACAATTATTAATGATTTATTTATAGAGTTTTTATTTATTTGTAGTGTTCCGTATTTACTTTTATGTATTTTATGTATTTATATTTAGAGTTTGTTTTTTATGTCTCTTAATTTAAGTAGTATATAATTGTTCTATAGTTCTACATTTATCTTTATATAAATATCTAATATTTTTTTATTATTATTCTCAGTGCTCTGTATTAATATGATTATGTATTTGATTTATATACAGTTTTCTGATTAATTTATTTGGTTTATTTATGCTAGTGTGTACAGGTGTATCTATCTGATTTACTGTCTGATTCATTTATAGCGTTGGATAATATTTGATTATTGATTTAAGTTTTATTTATTGATAGAGTTTTGTATTTATAGTTTTTACATCGTTTAGTTATGGTGTTACTGGTGTAGAAGAAACTCACCCAGGCAGGAAGATTTATTTATTACTGTATCTAATTTGGTGCACTGACAGTGCGGTAATGAGTGTAAGGATGAACAGAGCTGTGTGATGATGATGATGATGATGATGGTGATGATGATGATGATTATGGGCTCTACCGCTGAGCAGTGGTCTGTTGAGGGTGAAAGGTTGTGGTAACTCCTCTATATCCGCGACGCGCTGGTACATGGCCCTGCTGAGGTGATCCGCATGGTACAGACTGCCCAGGATTATACTGGAGAAATAGATAGGGCCTGAGAAATAACTCATCAGAGAACCCTGCACACCCACCACATTCCACCTGAGAGAGAGAGAGAGAGAGAGAGAGAGAGAGAGACAGAAAAACAACGAGAGACAGAAACACAGAGAGTGAGAAAGTGGAAGAGAGAAAGACAGAGATAGAGACGGACAAGGAGGGCATGGGAGTGAGAGAGAAAGAAGGAGGGAAAGACAGAGAGGAATAAGGAGTAGGCGGAAGAGAGATGGAGAAAGCATGTGAGAGAGAGACAGACAGACAGACAGAAACAGAAACAGAGAGACAAACAGGGAGGGCATGGGAGTGAGAGAGAAAGAGAAGGAGGGAAAGACAGAGAAGAAAAAGGAGTAGGCGAGAGAGAGAGAGAGAGAGAGAGAGAGAGCATGTGAGAGAGAAATAAAGAGAGAGAGACAGACAGAAAGAGTAACAGAGAAAGAGAAAAGAGAGAAAGAGAAGGAGGGAAAGACAGGAAGAAGAAGTAGGCAAGAGAGAGACAGAGAGAGGGAGAGAGCATGTGAGAGAGAAATACAGAGAAAGAAAGAGAGAGAGACAGACAAAGAGAAACACAGAAGGAAAGAGAAATAGACAGAGCAAGAGAGAGACATGTATCACTATGTGAAGGATCATAATATGATATTTTTGCCATATCGGCCATCCCTAGAGTGTGTGTGTGTGTGTGTGTGTGAGACAGTGTGTGGAACTGAGTGTGTGATGTATATTAAATTGTATATTAAATCTGTGTGTGTGTGTGTGTGTGTGTGTGATATGGGTCTAATCAGAGCGCCAATCAGCCACTAGTGGAAGCACTGCTGAGGAGAGATTGGACCATTAAGCCGCTGAGATCAGACAATCAGCTGGAAGTCAGCGGTGAAGTTGTGATTGTTAATCAGTTTGAGAGTAAACGCAGAGTAACAGCTGCAACACACGGCTTTAACGACGTAGGGGAAAAGGTCACGTGACATCCTGCGTGTGATTAAAAGGAGACACGGAAATTTATCATGGTGTAAAATATTATGTGGTAGGTAGCGATGCCACGAGTCACTCCTGCCGTGATGACGGGGATGACGTCATACCTGGCGATCTTATCGCTGCAGGACATGGTGAGCAGCCTCTCCCCCTGCAGGACTCCGTCCCACGTCTGGATGGTGTTGCTGGAGCGGACCGGGATGGTTCCCTCTCCCGACTCGATCTTGGTGCGCAGCTGTCCTCGGGCTTTTCTGTTCGGGTGTCTGTCTCCCTGATCTGCTCCAAAAACACAATGAGAAAGACCACTCTCCACATCATCAATTCCATACAGCACCGTTTCCAGATCTGAAGATCTACAGCACAGCAGTGCACTAAAACGTTTCCTCTAAACTAAACACCTCAGGGAGAAATACTCAACTCCTAAAATCCTCCCTGGGAAGAGTTCTTTATGTTGGCTGAGTTCAGCTGAATCTGATATAACTGAACTGGACTGAACTGGATTGAACGGAGCTGTACTAAAGTGGATTAGACTAAACTGTAACTAATTTGAACTGAACTGATCTGATCTGGAATAACTGAATTGAACCAAACTGGAGTAAATGAAATTGAGCTACACTGAACTAAATTAATCCAATATGAACTGAATTGTAGCGAGTATAAACTGTGTATAATTACTTGATCTAACATAAACAAACACTGATTGGTCGAGCGCTCTTCTGTACCCTGTACATCACAATCGTACATAATAATTAAAGTGAAGCGAAGCGAAGTGAAGTGAAGCGAAGCGAAGTGAAGTAAAGTGAAGTAAAGCGAAGTGAAGTGAAGTGAAGCGAAGCGAAGTGAAGTGAAGTAAAGCGAAGTGAAGTAAAGTGAAGTAAAGCGAAGCGAAGTGAAGTAAAGTGAAGTAAAGTGAAGTGAAGTGAAGTAAAGTGAAGTAAAGTGAAGTGAAGTGAAGTAAAGTGAAGTGAAGTGAAGTAAAGTGTTCACACCCTCAACAGCAGTTTCGTGTGGGGAGAAGATTCGAGCGTCTCCACACGGCGAGGTGCTGATGTACAGGTGGAACTGAACACCGTCCTTCAGCTGGTAGCCGTGCTGTTCACACCGCCGGAATATGGAGCGCTCATGATCCTCAGGATTGTTACTGCACACCACACACACACACACACACACACACACACACACACACTCCTGTTATCGCTGCTCAGTAAATGAAGTCCGCAGCTGACAACAGGAGGGTTTTATGCTCCGTCACCCGTAACACCCATCACTCAATCACTGTTTAACACACAGCCACAACTAAACACACCATGACTCATCAATTACACACACACACACACACACACACACACACACATTACTTCACATAATACGAGTCTGAAATAGAATCTAACAATCAATTTTCCATCCCACTGTCTGCTGAGATTGATTTTTTCAATCAATTTTTTACAGAAGGGATTGGCAGCCATCAATCTTTATACGAGTTCCGTCCACTTGAATTTATTTTAATTTAACACACTGTTGCTATAAAAACACACAGCCATCTTAAAGTCTGCTCCGTTTTAATAAACCAGTAATACACACTAAATAATGGTGATATACACTTCTAAATGGTGACATTGCAATTTTATTGGATCGAGTAAACTGGGTTTAAAAAAAAAAAACACTGGCTACTGTAATATAACAGTAAATGTAACACTTAGAGGACATTTCTACGCCGCGTTCACACTAGCAGGTGACTAGCTGCTCATATTTGGTCTCTTGTTAGTTCTTGTTGCTTGTGGGCGTGGCCTGTCCACCATTTTCTGTTAGCTTTGATATGAAATAATAGTAGTAGCTATATAAAGTATATACACTATAGTAGTAGCTATATATAGCTTGTATTGCTGACTAGTTCAATAATTAAACAGCGCACTAACCTGTGAGCTAACTGCTAGCTACGTACACTCACCACACCCACCAGCGATCTCTGCTACTTCCTTTCAAGCTTTATTTTTCTTCGTAACACGTTTAATGAGAGGTCGTGTACGACAGGAGAAGATAAAACCGTAACTCACCCGAGGAAGTATTCCAGCTGGCTGTACAAGTATCTGATTAGCGAACGGCGTGCGATGATCTCAGCGTGACAGTCGTTTAACGCCAGGCCTCGGTCACTCATGTACTCCCCGTTTATGCACTTGGTTCCCGTGGAAACGCAGATCACCTGTGCGTCTTTCACATCAATCCCTAAACATTGTACATAAGTGAAATGAAACGAAATATACAGCAATTATTTTTTTTTTTTTTCTTTTTGCCAAAGTGAAAACAACCTAGAACACATTTCATTTCTCAGCTGGATAGATTTTCGTAAAACCGTTCGTATGTGCATTTACACCTGAAATGTGGTATTCATGAATTAGTTGTGGGGAAAAATAAAAGTAATAGCACCCTATAAAAGCAGGAGGAGTTAGCATGTGTCTACGGTGGCTGATGCGCTGCAGTGGCTGAGCTGCATTACTGTAAGATTTAGCCACACTTAGGAGGCACTCTATCGCCGTTCAGTTGCCATTTTGTCACTTTTATCTCGCCGCGTGAGCATTTTTGCCTTTTATGGAGATTTGTGGGCGTGGCTAAAGGTAAATCAGCTGTGTCGTGGACACTTGGTAATTTATGGCAGCTGCATGTGAGTATGAAGAAAATCAGCGAAACTTTTTAAAATCTGGTTGGAACTTTTCACTTGGTTTGGCCACACAAACATCTACACACAATTTTACTAAATGATTGATTGTGTGTGTTTGTATACCTGTTGTCATAACAACACCAGCGAGGACTTTCCGCCGTGCGTGAGGCGATATGAAGTTGTCCGTCAGCTCGCTGAACTTTTCCACCACCAGCCGAGACACTGCATCTGCCAGGACCTGACACACACACACACACACACACACACACACACACACACACATGCTAGTATAGGCAGGAAGATGACAGTGATGTGCTTCCTGTTTTAGCAGTGCACTATTCTCTCTGATGTTAATTAAGATTAGTTTCTCTCTAACATTGCTGCTGTGGGTGAAATGGATGGATTATAGACGGCGGATTATCAGACGTGTAAATAAACACTGAATACGGACAGAAAGCTTAAGGGCTTTAATGTCTGACTTGCGTACAAAGCCACTTCAATCACAATTACTCTCTGATTTAATTAATATCACACTAATGAAGATTGACAGGGGCTTTCTAATGAGGGTGACTGTCAGATCAACAAAGCCACTGATGCAAACAATTCACTGAATAATAAAGTAATTTACTGTAGCAGGAATAACGGGGGCCAAAACTTATCTGACAAAAGAAAGAGGCTATAAATACAGTGTGATGGAACACAGCTTTCCTACCTGATATTTAGAGTTAGAATTTAGGGTTTTATCAGCTAATGTTTAGGGCTAAGAAAGGTTAGAGTTTATAGTTTAGGATTTAGGGTGCGTAACTTAACTTTATACTCTGTAGAATCAATAAAACTTTGTGCTCTCTTGGGAAAACTTTGGGATCTCAGGTGTGCTTGTCCTCACCTGCGGCAGGTGTAACTGCAGACCGTCCCTGGGTATGGGCTGTCTAGACGGCGTGTGGTCCAGCTGCATGTTGAAGAGGCCTGAAAGCGCCGCCTGAGCCGCACGTGCCTTCGCCAGCTTCTTATTCCTGCCTGATCCCTGAAAAACCTGCGAGTCCACCGTTACAGCCATCACAAAGTTCTTAGCGTGGCTCTCTCCGCTCTCGGCCACAAACTCGTACCTGAGGCCTGGCCGCAGTTCGTTGAGGATCATCACTGCGTTCTTGCCGTGGCCCACAAGGAGTGGCTGAGGCACCGAAACAGGCGTCGAGCACTCGTTCCGAGGGTGAAGGGTTCCGTTGGTGCTGGAAATGGGGCAGAACAGATCGTGAGGTGTCTCAAAGCCGTTAAAGAGGGCGTCTGGGAAATCGGCTTGGTCCGAGGTGAAGTCTGTGTTGATGCTAAATGTGCGGCCCATGGCCACGTGAGCTTCGGAGGCGTTGGGGAACTGGACGAAAGAGCGCAGCGCCTTTTCTGCCGCACTCAGCTTGGCCTTCTTCTTCGTGGGTCCCGTCCCCTCGAAGCGCTGCCCGTTGACCTCCACGCTCATGGCGAAGACCGGAGCGTGCACAGGCCCCGTCTGGGATAGGAGTTTGTACTGGAGGCCCGGTTTGATCTCGTTCAGCTGCATGAGCGCATTCTTAGGCAACATCGGACCTGGCGCTTTCTTGCGCCTTTTGGGACGGAATTTGGAGTGGGCGTGGCCTCGGTTGCCCTCCTCCAGTGGCCGCTTGCGTCTCGACCCCAACGGTGCATTCCTATTGGCTGTTTGTAGCCCCGCCTTGGAAGAAAAGTTATCCAGATTGCGGTTCTCTTTAACGTCTGTGCCGCATGAACCTGTGACGCCCAGGGAGAGCAACTTACAACGCCTTCGACGCAGGATCTTGTAAATGTAAAATTTAGAGCTTGGATCATATCTGCTTTGCAACCAAGTCAAGATGATGTGAATTGTTTAAAAAAAAAATTTTTTTAATCACGAAACTACACAATATTCAAGCGATCTTCATAGACTCAGGAGCTGGAATGTTGGAGAATGTTACTTGTACACCTACCAAAGTTGCATTCAAGTACCCTTTTTTATTTTATTTTATTTTATTGTTCTGCATCTAAAACTGCACTTTAAACTCCTTGTCGAAAATCAGCCATATTGCTTGGATCCAACTAGCTAGAAGGTAGCTAGCTAGAGGAGGATAGCTAGATAGCTAGGTTATTTTATCTACTAATCATATTGTTGCATTATTGTATTGCATTATTTGCACAAATGTTTTTAGTTGGTAATGTTTTTGTTGTCATGGTAATGAAGCCTTAGTGGTGTAATCTGGTTTAGTGTTTGTCCCGTTAGTGCTACATTGTTTCCTGAGCTGTATGTTCATGCTTACCACGAAATCGTGACACAACAACAAAGTTTAACGCTGCGTCCTCGTCATTCCTAACTTACGCTACGACAATCCTAGTGCGGCTTCTGTGTTTTCAGAGACACAGGATATTGATGCGTACCACATAAGCTGCCAAAAATCCCTGCACACCTACCGTAATTATACTAATATACTAATTTACTAATAAACAAACTCAAGTTTGTTTGAAAATTTTTTTTTTTTTTTACAGAAAGCCACATCATCAGATGCAAAGCTGAGTGTAAATTTATAACATTTATAACATCCTGCAGCAAAAGCTCGTTAGGTTACTTCTTTTGGGGCTCGAGGATACAAAATAAAGAGAAAGAATATAAGAGGGAGGATGAGAAGAAAAGAGAGAGAGAGAGAGAGAGAAAGCTAGAGGAGGTATCAGGAGTTAAAGGTGGATTGTTGTCAAGGTCAGGGTTTATCCTTGTAAACAAATAACTATAATAAACAATCACCACAACATTAAAGAGAACCAAGACATGATAAGCGTAAGATACATTTAGGATTTTTGATTTTCTTTCATCAAGAAGCATTTAAGTGCGTATGAGGTCATCACTGGAGGTTAAATTTAATACGTTTGAATTGAAGTTAATTTATTTATAAAGGCAAATAGGAGAAATGTAACTGGCACAAAGGAATCAAAACAATTATGCAAATAGTAAGACAAGCAATAAAGTGTGCGCACACACACACACACACACACACACAAATCATCACGTAAGAGACGTCTTTCTGCGTCCGTCTCAAAGACGACCCTCTTGTAAGCCACAGTTCTGGATTCTGATTGGTCAAACGGTGTTGATTAGTTTTCCATAACAGCAGCTCTGACACTTTCGCAGGTTTCTAATATGTTATTGTTTCTATAGTAACAGCTCATTCGCAGGGACTTGTATGGCAAATAAACGGGTTGTGAAGTTTTTGGTAAGTAGACGTTTATTAAGATTAACACTGATGGAAGGAGTCTCCAGTGTCAGCGCTTTGTAACAGTCAGAGGTAAAAGCTGTAACTTTAAGTTTTCTGACATCTTCAGGACAGAGGAGTTTGTTGTTTTTTTTTGAGGTTTCTCATGTGCTTTTTTTTTGTCTTATTAACTTTAAGAGAGAGACAAAAAAGAGAGGCTGGTAAGTAAACGACTATAAACGGATAAAAAGTATGATGTGTCGTTATTTAAAATATATTTTTTTTAAATAGGAATCGCCTGCAAATTGCTGTGGAAAAAGAGGAAGAAAACAGGGAGGATGACGGATGTCTGACCACTTACTCATACTCTCGTCTTCATCCACATCCACGCCGTGAAATGTCTGTGGATTCCGAGTGTGACCTACAGAGAGCGAGAGAGAGCGAGAGAGAGAGAGAGAGAGAGATTGAACATAACTGTTAGGTGTGTGTATGAGTGATGTGAGTGTAATGTGATCTTCGTTAAGGCGTGACCATCAGACGGTCTGTACGGCTCTGAGGGCGGGGCTTCTGGGGCTCGGGGGTAAGGTCATACATAACAGCCCCATAACAAAGCTCATTAAATTTAGCAGCTGAATCAGTGTGTGTGTGTGTGTGTGTGTGTGTGTGTGTGTGTGTGTGTGTGAGATCAGCAGCAGCTGTAAAATCTTTGTGACAGCTCTAATCCAGTGCGGCCCTGCAGCCGAGTGCTGGGTGTGTCTCTGTATGACACGCTGATCAAACCGTTTCAGCACATTAGACACGCGCTGATAATCGGTGTAGCAATATATTGTGATATTTAATATGCAGCTTTACGTTATCAGGCACGTCACTGTAGAGAAGAACGTAGAGAACATTAAGGGAAGGAGTCTCCAGTGTCAGCGCTTTGTAACCGTCAGTAAGTTTTCTGATATCTTCAGGACAGAGGAGTTTGTGCTTTGTGGGTTCTCGTGTTTTTTTTTTTAATCCTATCAACTTCAAGAGAGAGAAGAAAGAGAGGCTGGCGAGGGAATGACAACAGGAACAGGAACTAACTTGTCTCATGGACGTTCCACAACATTAAATGTAACTATAAGCAGATAAAAACTAGAGATGGCACCGATCTGATACCCAGGGTCAATATCGGGCGGATAACAGCATAAAATGGTGGATCAGATATCGGTAACAAATGGAAAAGATCGGAATTGGATTTGGAAAAGAAATGTATTTTTGGAACTGGAAATTTTCACATATGAAGAGACTTCACTCTTTTTTTCTACTGTTACGATTTTATTATATTTATACTTAATGCTTTATTATATTTATAATGTACACGATTTTGGTGTGAAAGACTTGTGAAGACAGTGAAGTGCCTCAGTAAAATAAAACAACATTTTAAAGCTTAGTATTTTTTTTAAACGGTATCAGACGGATATCGGTGTCGGCTGATACTCAAGGTTTCAGTATTGGAAAAGAAAAAGAGGTATCGTGTCGTCTCTGATTAAAAGTCACACTATAATAAATTTTTTCAAAATGTAATTGTTGGTAAGTTACTGTGGTATAAGAGGAGTAAAACACTTGGGGTCGTGCTGTTACAAGAAAATATTTATACTTACGTTTATATGTACATTTATATAGGATTTTGTGTGCTAATATTTTGAAGTCACATTCAAACAAGCCACATTTACTTTTAGCGTGTATGTGTCATTACTCTTCTGATACGCTGCAGTAGCGTAGGAAATCAGAGATAAAACTAATTTTTCTGTCCATCTGCCTCCACTCTTTCCTCAACAACATTGAGTGACTCTGATTGAATAACGAGTAGAAACCAAAATGTGAAAACTTGAGCTGGCAGAAAAATTCAAAATATCCATTTGGGGTCGTTTGCCCAAAAAGTCTCGTCTCAGAGAGAGAGAGAGAGAGAGAGAGAGAGAGAGAGAGAGATGGAGGGAAACATAATGCTGTTTATCTCGTTCACTCTGACTCACTCGACTATTCAGTATGTCCAATGTGCAAACTTTCTTCTCCCCACCACACGTTCATCCTCTGGCTGATGAGATCAGGGACGTTCCAGTGGTTAAGATTCTACAGTAGTGAAAGGCTGAGTTTTTTTTTTGTTTGTTTTTGTTTTTTTTACTTAAGTAAAAAGTTCAGCGCAAATGTACTTTGTATTTGCAGTTCATAAACGTAAAATAACCTCCACAGACACAAAGCTTACCGTGAAATCAGCCACCCCATGTGACCTTTCGTCAGCGCTTAATGCTTCTTAAAGCACACGATCCCTCATGAATTCATCAATAATGAATTCTTTGGCACAAGTGGCTCGTTGGGTTTTATTTAGCGTAAGAGGATTACAAGCATTAATCACAGTTTCCTTTAATACTGTTTTCCTTATTAATGACACAAACACAGCAGGCCTTTATAAGAGCTGCTAAAAATAAAGTGAGCATGAAATTAAAGAGCTTTTCCACAAGAATTTAACAAGGAAGAGTTCACAAGGAACAGTTCTTATTTAAAAAAAAAAAAGCTTTGAAACTGTGAGATGACGGACGTCTGTCATGAAGCTTCAGGAAGTTCCAATAAATCCTTACTGCTTTCTCCTGAGGTTAATGTTAATGCTTCATAATCTGCAGAACAGACAACAGAATAATTGCCGGCGTTCCATCGTCTCCTCTTAGTGGGCGGGGCTAATCGTTTGTAACACCCGTGTAAGCTCCGCCCACACCAATCACAATGCTGATCTTGCTTTTATTAAATCTTTGCATTTACAATCTTGATTCTTGCCTCTTGTGCAGTCAAAGGAGTTCAGACTGAAAGCTGTCAATCAAGCGTGCTCATTAGAATATCAGGCCACGCCCATCTGGAAAGTTTTTAAACTTTGGTGGACATTTAATATAAATAGTCAACTTTTATATCACACATTGCACCTTGTTTATGAATCACTTAGTAAAATTTGTGCAGAAATCTTTACTATAAATTTACAAATGCTGATTTTCTTCGTACTAACAATAAACACCAATCAGCTGCAAGTTACCGAGAGCACAAGTGGATTGTGTGGTTTGTGTGTGTGTGTGTGTGTGTGTGTGTGTGTGTGTGTGTTTAAAGAGTGTTTAAATGCCATAGAGAAGTCTAATTCTGATTTAAAGATTCGTACATGTGAAAGAATATAGGAGTAATGATATAAGATGATGTATGAAGTGCAGTTAAGGCTGCGCGATATGATGATATAATATCAACATCATGATAAATTATGTTACAACACATTTTTCTCAGATTGTGATAACTTTTCAAACCTGTTCTTTTTTTCTTTTTTTTTAAAAAGGCAATTACAAACTCTGATTAGGAGCAGCTAATTGGATGCTATTTATTCCTGGAATTTATTAAAATTATTAAAATGTATTTTTATATAAATTGTATAGATAAAACTTTTCATAGTCACGCTGCTTTGCTGCCAGTTATTTAGCAAACCTCTATATACCATGATACATATCGTATATCGTAGAAATGCCTTCCAGTATCGTGATACGATATTTGTATCATATCACCGCAATTCATGTTTTTGGTCAGGATTAATTAATACGTAATTAGTAATATATTGTGTTCTCTGAATAACTGGGATTGTCGTTTGAGCTACCGCTACGCAAAAAAACATCGGAATAAAATCACGAGGCGTGAATGCGGTTTTCCTAAAGAACAGCGAGACGTCATCATCTCTGTATTCATGTGATTTGCGGCGATGCTGATGTGACTATCTGCAAAACCTATCATCCATCTGATATATCGGTCCATCCAAACACTAAGCACAACCGTAGACGAGCCTCACACAGGATATCCACTGTGCTGTATTCTACATCACTACCTGTTGCTACATGTACTGCTCTGAAAAGTAACACAAAAACGTGATAAATTGCATCACAATACACTTTTCTGTGTAACACTTATTGTTTCTCTTATTATTAAATATCGTGATAAACACTGCATATTGTGAAAAGCACCATCACCACTGTTTGCATCACTCTGTCTCTCTCTCTCTCTCTCTCTCTCTCTCTCTCACACACACACACACACACACACACACACACACACACGTCCGGTACCTTTACGTTCAGAGCGTTTTTTGCGTCTCCGTTTAGACCGGTGGCGGATCAGACAGAGGTACGACGTTGCCATGCTGCTGCAACACGACCGAGACATGAGGAAAGTCTGATACACACATGCACACACACTGTTATATACACTCTCCACACACACACACACACACTCACACACACACAGCTGCACACACCCCCTCCCACAGAGAGAGGGGGCAGAGAAGCAAAGAGAGAAAGCAAAGAGAGATTGAGACACACAGAGAGAGAGAGAGAGAGAGAGAGAGAGAGAGAGAGAGAGAGAGAGAGAGAGAGAGAGAGAGACACTGAGACTGAGAGTGTGATGTGGAGACGAGAGGGAGAAAGTGACAGAGACAAAGTAACAGATACAGCGAGAGAGAAAGACAGAAAGAGGGACAGAGAGAGAGACAGAGACAGAAAATGAGACACATGGGGGGGGCAGAGAAGCAAAGAGAGAAAGCGACAGAGAGTGAGACACAGAAAGAGAGACAAGAGAGTGGGAGGGACAGAGAGAGAAAAAGATACAGCGTGAAAGAGAGAAACACTGAGAGGGAGAAAGAGAGACAGAGAGAAGAAAGGAAGTAAGAGAGCCAGAGACAGAGTGACAACGAAAGAGAGAAAGAGAGAGGAGGAGGAGGGAAAAAAGGGGAAATGGTGAGGTTTATAAGTTTTAAAAGTGGCCACTTTTCTCTATCTCTGTCTCCCACAAAATAGTAGAAAAGAAAAGAAAAGAAAAGAAAAGAAAAGAAAGGATTTGTAGAAGTGTGTCTGAGTAAGTGTAAGTCATTATTATTATTATTATTCTGCCCCCAAGTGGACACCAGCAGCACTGCACTACACACAGATCTGCTTACAGTAATAAATAAATAAATAAATAAATAAATAAATAAATAAATTTTACAAATTGAAAGTTCTCCACACCCTTCATATCTGTTTTTCATATCTGTTTCTGTCTATTTTTGAATCACTTAATCCATCTCTTTTCTTAATAATATAAAATCCGTTAAGTATTCTTTTAAGACATTACCAAAGTGCAACTTTATAGGTTTCAGATTATTTATCAGAGCAAAATACAAGTTTGCTGTGTGCAGAATGTTGTGCAGCTCTGCAAATGTGCACGATTTGTGCAAAAGCACTGAAAAGTTGAAGTTCTGACGTTTTAATAACATTATTACTGAGAAAACATCACATATGGTGAAAGAGCTGATGAAATCTCAAAGGCTGACACTTCGAGCAGAAACTCCTGTATTACGGTACATGTATAATAATCTCAGGGAAATGTTTATTTTTTAATAACTTCATTTTTCCACAAATACAACGAAAGTATCTAAAATACATGTTAGTGTTCGGTTTAAATCATTTAAATATTAGATTAGATTAGATTAGATTCTTTATTGTCATTGTACTAAGCCAATGAAATGCAGGTGAAAGCCAATGAAATATAACTGAAGCAGGTATAAAGATACAGATATAAACTGCTTCTTCTCACTCAGCAGCATTTTCTGAACTGTAGAAAATATAGCAGAGTAAATCAGGTTTTTATAGTTTTATACCATCATCATCTTTACACAGTAAAGCCAGAGCAGTAAAGCCAACATGATGCTCTGTCATACAGCACAGCACCAGCAGGGGGCGGTGCGTGTGTGTGTGTGTGAGAGAGAGAGAGTGAGAGAGAATATGATCATGTGCTGATAAACATCTGACCACATGCACCTAACAAGCCAGAGGCGATGGTGGTGAGGAAAAACTCCCTGAGACATCATGAGGAAGAAACCTTGAGAGGAACTCAAAAGAGAACCCACCCTCATCTGGGTGACTCCGGATAGTGCGATTATAAATAATTCCCTTCTGTAACTGTGTGCTATAGAGTTAAAAAGTACAACTGTGTAAACAGTACCTTATTAGCTACTTATGAGTGTGAGCACCGGAAGTCATTTCTGAATTTATTAGAGTTTTAAATTAACGTCTGTTGTCTCTAACTGAAGTTATTAACTGTTCAGTGATGAACACTTGCGTGCAAACTCGAGCACCTGAAGTCCTGATGCTTTCCAAGGAAGAACATCCACAGCCATCTTTATGGTTTCTATGTGGTCGCGTCCACAGTAATCTCATGGTGATCTCACCAGGTTTTGACAGATCTTACCTCCTCCTTTCGGCCGCTCGCGTTAGGGGTCGCCACAGCGGGTCACCCGTCTCCATTATGGAGATCCCTTATAATCCGGATGCACTTCCTGACACAACCTTCCCATTTTATCCGGGTTTGGGTTCGGCACTGAGAGAGCACTAGCTTGTGGCGCCACAGTGGCAGGGTTTGCTGCCCAGCGTGAGGCTCGAACCCACAATCCTGAGATTAAATCTTACCTAAAGCACCTTTAATTATTTGTCTATTATTGGCACACGCCGAATAAAATGATACAGATATAAATAAGGAAGGAGAAATCAGTGTGGAAATGATTCACTGTTCGATCCGTATGGAGGAGTGCTTTATAAAAGACGAAGTCGGAGCGTAAAGCCGTAAAGCGCTTAATAAAAGCGATAGAGATTTTAGATCTAGATTGTTCTGTGAGTCACGTCTAACATTTCTAACATTCAGTAAATGTTTAAAGTACATGGTCAATAAAACAAAAGGTTTGTACTCACATTTCTGTTAATTATTGTAACGCAGTTGCTATGATATGTTGATAAATTTCAGCAACATCACCATCGTTGCTCGCTTCTGCACATTTGAGCATCAAGCCTCTGTGTAACATGCTGTAATTTACACTCGTTAACCTAAACTCGTTAAAGTTGTCTTAACAAAACCATTGATTTGCTTTTTTCCCCTGTTAGTTATAGCATATTAATGAGGTGCATTGTGGGATAAAGAGGGGATTAAGACTGGGGCTGGGCGATATGGCAAAAATATTAAATTCATAATATTGTAAGACGTTTGTACGACATCTATCATTCAGCTAACAAACTACTGGCACAACAGAAGTGCTGCATTAAAACTGTTAAACTGAGTTTTATATTTCTTTTAATTAATGTCTACAAATACTACATTCTAATGCTGTTAATAAAATGTTTATAAAATGTACAACTTTAAAGATTAAACAAATCAACTGCTTCCATTTAGTTTATAATTATAAAAAAAAACAACAACATAAAGTTATAATTTTCACAATATAGACGATATCTCAGAAAAGAGTATCGTGACATAATTTATCACGATATCAATATAATATCGTCGTATCATCTCCCAGCCTTAACTGAGAGACTTTCACACGCGGTATCATGAGCTAAAATATGGTTTTGTTCCGTCGGACTCGTCAGAGAGATATTAGTCTTTAGTGCATCACAGTGACACACATTCTACATCCTCAGCTGCATAAATGATTTCTACACCACTTCTCTAGAGCGCTCCTCTTTAGAGCTTCTTTTCTTCTTTTGACTTTTTCTAACAGCTGCAATAAGAAGTGATTAAGTTTGCCCTCTGTCTCACACACACACACACACACACACACAATGGCTGACCTCAGATCTCAGTTGTAACTTCAGTGCTCCCCAGGGTCTCATCCAACAACACTGAGATCTGAGAGTAAGATAAAAGCTGTGTGTGTGAGTGTGTGTGTGTGTGTGAGTGTGAGTGTGTGTGTGTGTGTGTGTGTGTGTGTGGCTGGAGAGAAGGATTTGATTTGTAGCCTATTGTAAATAATGCTCAGTAAAACTAAAAGGAAAAAGCAAAGAGGTTGGTACTTTTATACTATACACTACACTATAGCATATAATGAGTAAAGTAATAAAACACTGTGTGTGTGGCGCCGTTACAGGAAACTAATCAACAATTGGGTGGTGTGTTGAATGAGTTCCGTATAACACACAGAAGTTGATTATTTTCCTATAACTGCACATCCCAAACTGTTTTATTCCTCTCATTTGCCAGTGATTTGCCAATGATTAAAATTCTTTAGCAATTTAAGAACACATTGTACTTTTTATCTGTTTATAGTTACATTTAATGTTGCGGTATGTCCACAAAACAAGTTCTCGCTTAAGTTACAGCAGCTATAAACAGTCGTTCCGTCACCAGCCTCTTTTTTTCTGTTCATTTTTCACTTTCAGAAACGACAAAACATAAACTCCTCTGTCCTGAAGATGTTTCAGAGTTACCTCTGACTGTTACAAAGCACTGACACTGGAGACTCCTTCCATAAATCTTAATTAAACGTCTCCTTATATCTCAACTACATTTACATGTTTTTCATGAGGTTTATGTGGAGCGTCTGCCGTACGAGTCTCCGTGAATGAGCTGTTGCTACAGAAACGATAACGTATCAGAACGAGCGCATTAATTATAATTAAACCTGTGAGTTGCAGCTGCGCTACTGTCAGAGCTGCTGTTATAGAAAATTAACCAACACCTTCTGACCAATCAGAAGCGAGGACTCAATCTGAGCACACAGCGAGGGCGCGGTTCGGATTAAACACACGCTTTATTTCTGCTTCTCGAAGTTGACGTCTGTAATAAAATATTTTCTCCTCCGTGACAAAACTCTCACATCAGGAAACGTCTTTTTCCATAAACCAGGATTTTACTTTAATTTTATGATATATAATTTATAATATACATATATTTTATTTATAGAACAGTGTACAAATGACGGTGTTCTTTGTAGCGCTAAATTAAAAAACAAACAAAATAAAAAAGTCTGTTTAATCGGATTAATTTAACTAATGAGACAAAGTGACTTTTTTTTTTTTTTTTTTAAACTCCCGCAGTATCACATGACTGCTTTAAGAAACTGTTAAAGAAATGTCTGCGTGTTCAGGAAAAGACGATTCAACAGTAGAAGTCGAGTAGGAGCTTGTGGAAATGTTCTCCTACGTGAAGCAACATCTGCTAAGAAACTGTCTGAGATGATCAGAGCGTCAGTGTGTCGATAACGAGGCGGGATTCAGGGCTGGAATTGTTTCAGGGATGAACAGAGGAACGACGACGCTGACGAAGTGCATGCAGAAAAAAAAAAAGCTTACAGAACTCGATTCAGACGTAATGACCAGCGAATAAACTCCAACAACTTCAGCAGATACATCGCGGTCTGTAAAAATATTATTAAACACATGCGTATTATACATCAGCCCTGACGCTGGACGCTGAAGATAAACCCTGCAGCCGTTAACCGTTACTCCGACGATGCTGTCGAGGACTGATGGATTTCATCCCTACCTGTTTTCTCATGGCTTCACTCCGAGATCTTCTGCTGTCCACCCGTGTCACGCTTTTTCTCCTAGCTCTTCGTTACACTTCAGGAGATCGGCTTCTCCAAAACTGATCACGTTAAAAGTTAAACGTTTGTCTGAGATAAAGCGTTTACCTCAGGAGCAGAGCCGGAGTCCACGTTTCATTCACATTTAACATATTTACAAACATAATCAGCTTTCAATCCCAACATAATACAAGGGTATTAAATAACTAACTAATAAACTAACTAATAAAATTAGTCAACACATATATATATATATTTATATATTTATATTTATATATTTATATATTTTTATCAGGAAAGCAGGACTGCGACTGAAGCACAACATAAAAACACACTAACAGCAATTAATGAAGATTTGAAATTGTTATTAAAAATATATATATATTTATATTTTTAAATGAGCTAAACCCATTTAATTTAAAACATTCATACTAATACTTTATCATGTGGAGTTTCAAACAAGGTGTGTGTGTGTGTGTGTGTGTGTGTGTGTGTGTGTGTGTGTGTGTGTGCATATATAATCTATTCTAAGATGTATTTAAATGTATTTCATAACTTACTGAAAATCATAAATTTAAATATTATCATTTATTTTATTTTTTTTAATTACATTATTATAGCATAAATATGTGTTTGATGATAAACTTAAAAATGTCATTTTTGATATTATAGGCTTTAATGGATGAAATGTAAAAATATATTATTATTATTATTATTATTATTTTTATTCTGGTAAAGACATATAATATAATATAATATAATATAATATAATATAATATAATATAATATAATATAATATAATATAATATAATATAATATAAAATGACAGAACCCTCATTTAAAGCGTCACATACGCACCGTTCATGTTTATAGTTTAGTGACATGTTTATTTAATATAATTTATTCATCTGTTCATATTTTTATGTGGCTATTCAGAAACATTTTGTGTTTCAGAAGTATGTTAATTAAAAAAAAAAACAGAAAAGACCTGATTTATGAGGGAATAATACAATCGAATGACGTCCTGTTTCCTTCACTACGAAGCCAAACGAGGCTAATAAGCGATTATAAAACTATATTTCGATTTTCAGAACAGGAAATGAATCATCATTGTCATGGACTCTTCTGATGATCATCACTATCCCTGTGCTCCGTTTCTGTTCTCTTGGGAAAAAAGTCTTTCATGACGACAGCTATTTTATCTGAAATCTCTAGAAAGCCATCCCATAATGAGCGTAAGAGTGAATGCTGATAAATGACCGGGCCGTGCTCGTGATTTTAAGACTCTGACCCTGTCCCCGGCTGGTGATTAGCAGGTTTAGGTGCGAGTGTGAATCCGAGGTAAAGGAAATGGGTCAGTCGCTTTTATTTCGGAGAGTTTTACTGCGTCGTGTCTGTGATATAAATACGGGTTTTAAAAATAGGATTACGCCGGTTCCCTAGGATATGCACTCCTTCGCTCTGCCGTTTATGTCCCTCGCTCTCTCTTTTTTAATTTAAAAAAAAAAGCAGCGTGTCCTTTAATCCTGTCCTCCAAACGCAGCCTGCTCTGAATCACTGAATCTCTGTGAATCATGCAGGTTTTTATTTCGGTGTCTTCGTGACTGGCCTACATGCAGCGAGTAAATAAAGCACTACACTACATGATACTCTACTATACTATACTCCACTAAACTCCACTACACTATACTCTATTATACTATACTCCACTACACTATACTCTATTATACTATACTCCACTACACTATACTACACTATACTCTACTATACTACACTCTACTACTCTATACTCTATTATACTATACTCTACTATACTCCACTCTACTCCACTCTACTATACTACACTACACTCCACTATACTCCACTCTACTATACTCCACTATACTACACTACACTCTACTCTACTATACGCCACTCTACTATACTCCACTATACTACACTACACTCTACTCTACTATACGCCACTCTACTATACTACACTACACTACACTATACTCCACTCTACTATACTCTACTATACTACACTACACTCTACTCTACGCCACTCTACTATACTCCACTATACTCCACTCTACTACACTATACTACACTACACTCTACTACACTATACTATACTCTACTCCACTATACTCCACTACACTATACTACACTATACTACACTACACTACACTACACTCTACTATACTCCACTCTATTATACTATACTCTACTACACTCCACTACACTATACTACACTCCACTATACTCCACTATGCTCTACTATACTATACTACAGACTCATTTACATTAACATCACTTTTATCACTTTATGATCCGTTTAGATAGCATGAAAGGAGCTTGGCTTGATCTTCAGCTTCAACACACAATATTCACCATATTTATCTTCTAACTAGGTTAAGAAGGTTTATATTAACGCACTCGTTCTAATACATTATCGTTTCTATAGTAACAGCTCGTTCACAGGGACGTGTACGATGGACGCTCGACATAATCGACTAATAATAATAAATGGATTTAAACATTGTGTGGTTTGACAAAGAAAAACTTTATAGTTGATATGTTTGTTTGTTTTTAAAGCAGACATTTAATGTAACATCTATGGAAGGAGTCTCCAGTGTCAGTGCTTTTTAACAGTCGAGGTGCTTTTGTAAAAACATGGGGAAAGTCTTCAGGACAGAGGAGTTTACGCTTTTTTTGTGGTCTCTCAGTAACATGACAAGGGACGAAAGAAAGAAAGACTGGTGAAGGAACGGCCGTTTATAGCTGCTATAACGTAAGTGAGAGACTTGCGGATGTTCCACGATGTTAACTATAAACTGTAACTATAACGATTTTACTATAAACTGTTAAAAAGAGCGACGTGTCGTTCGTTAATAAATTAAACATTGTAGTTGTTGGCAAATCGCTGTGGTATAAGCGGAATAACACTTTAGAACGTGCTTTTATACGTAAAAAAAACACTTATTATTATTTCCTTATTATTTATTATTGATTATTTTTGTATAACAACACATTCTGAAGCCTGTCATTCCTTACGTATATAATGACTAAAGCGTGTTACGTTTAAACGCACATTTCAAATGCAAAAAAAAAACAAGCGCAAGGAAGCAGGGATTTTTCTTACTCGGGAGATCATTATATCTGCAGAGCGATCGCAGATAAAACACCCACGGCCCAGACGCGTGACGCTCGTCCCCAGAGAGCCGATATACACAGAATCTGTGGATTTATCTGTCCAGGGTTTTTATTTTTGGACAGAATTTAGGAGCAGGCGAGCCATAACTCTGTTCAGGGAATAAAAGTTTATGGAAACTGTTTCTTTGACTTTGGATATATTTTAGGATATGAAACAGAAACTCAAACCTGACCAGAACAGACATGTGCTGATATTCCACCAGATTTCACCTCACCTCAGTTTACACTGCTTTCTTATTTATCTATCAGGGTTTAGGAGCTTATTATTATTATTATTATGATGATGATGATGATGATGGTGTTGTGTGGAGAAAATGGCTTCCTCAGACCGCTCATTTCTAGAAAGAAACCTCGGCAGCGTCTCATTCGGGCCAAAATGAGGACATCCTCGTGCCGTATTGAGAGCGGCTCGGCTCACGAGGCTACGCTGCTCTACGGTAAGATGTTTCCATCCTGTCTGACTCCACCTTAAACTCAGCAGTTTCTCCTCCACGGCCGAGACTCAATACACAGAGCAACGGAAATTCACACAGTCCTGAATTAACACCGAACACAAAATATGACATGATGTTGTGCAAAAATAATGTCACAATACACCTTTTTTTTTTTTAAATCATTACTTCTACATAAACCAGCTCTTATTGCTAAAAGTTACCCTCTTTTGAATTCAGCAAAAAAAATATATACATCTAATAATAATCAATAAACATAAAAAATGACAAGCTTATTAAATTTAAAAGACAGAGAGAGAGAGAGAGAGAGAGAGAGAGATACTGGTGAGGGAACGACTTTTTATAGCTGCAGTAACGTAAGTGACAACACGTCTTGTGGACGTTCAACAATGTTAAAAGTGGATAAATGGATAAAAAAGTAGGACACGTAACACATCGGGACGTGCTGTTTCAGGAAAATAATCAACTAAAAAAATTTACTTTAAAGAGGGTCCTGGATAACGTCTGAAATTTGAGGAAAGAGCACAGTTTGGGTGAAAACATTACGATCAGAAGGATCAGCGTTTGATTTGTATCCAGAAGACGACAGGAACGTGACAGGAACGTGACAGGAACGTGACAGGAACGTGACAGGAACGTGACAGGAACGTGACAGGAACTTTCTTTTATTCAAGTTTAGATAAATAATCTTTTTTTTTTTTGGTGCGAAAATCAACTCTGGCAGCAGAAGATCCCTGACCTACAATGCTGAATTAGTTTAAACAGTGTTAAATATAATATAATTCTTTAAATTCTTTATTAAAACACGGTATAGGAAGTGTGTGTGTGTGTGTGTGTGTGTGTGTGTGTGTGTGTGTGTGTGTCTTATCTGAGCATGTGCATTCAAATAAACACTCAGAGAGCAGTCTGGATTTAATTCTGCACCATTTAGACGCGATCAGGTTTCATTTTAAACGCATTTAGCGCAAAGTGAACACTTTTTAAACAGCCGTTAGCGCACACTACAGCCTGTACTACGCGTTTCTGATTTCCATGAACGCCGCTTACACGTTTATAACGCTTTAAATCTGATAGTAATAACGCTTTGTTGAGGTCGTTGCTGTTGTTATTTTGTTGTTATTTTGTTTGGCGCGCGTGAGAGGAATCTGCAGTGCGCGCGCCTTTCTGCCGCGCGCGACGGTTGTTTTTTTTTTTTTTTTTAAACCCGCTGCTCGAGCGTCGCTGTGAAATTCTTACATTCTCCTCACCTCAGGAAATGAATGAATGACTGACTGAATAAAGATAACACAACATTTACAGCGATTATAACCACTTTCTGACAGAAATCGTCAACTATTTCGTTCAATATTTACAATCTGATAATAATAATAATAATAAAACAGGTATACTCACGGCAGCTCTGAAGAGAAAGAAGGGCTCGAGACGTTTCTTATGAAGCTAAGCTAACACTTCCAGCGTCGCTGTCCACTCCTGTCAGATACACGACGCGTCAAAAAACATAATTCTTTTAATACTCATAAAAAAATAAAACCAGATTATTATTTGAGGATTAAATATATATCTTTTGCAGATGTAACATTAGCGAAAATATGGCCTGTGTGACATCAGGGAGCGTTTTATTTCTCAGGCGACTCGGTTAATGTGAAAGCTGCAGGACGTTGAAACGAGGGGGTGGGAACTCTGTCGCGCGCGGCTCAGCTGATTGGCCACGAAGTGGGCGGGCTCTAAAACAAAGACGCATTCTTATTGGGTGATGATCGTATGACAGGTGCGTTGCGCCACGCTATTGGTTGGAGATGAGGCGCATACGTTTTAATTTTCTAAAGGCGGAAAAGAACTCTCTCACCTGTTCACTGTCACTGTGAAAGATAGATAGATTTGTCTTTTTAAATTAATTTTGTGATCAAATCTGTAAGTCTATGATCGAACCTTGTTGAACAAGAACACTGAGAAACAGCATAGTCTACCTAATGAATTATTCTGAATAGGTAATGAGGCCCGTCTGAGCAAATCTGCATAAATTTGCATACTCGGCAAAATTCAAAAATCTGATATTTAACATAAAATATTAATTTCACCGTAAAAACGCTTTTAAGAGAACGACTTTTACAGAAAACGTTTGCTGGAAAGCCTTTTTTATTTCATTGTTAATACCATAAAAATTATTTTATGCCATTTTTAAGTATAAAACCATCATCAAGACACCATTTTGAGAAATTCTTCAGTAATAAGCTGCTAATTAGGAATAGGAATGCATATTTTATAATTTCTTGAATATAGCGCATTTAGAAAGATGAGATTTATGGCTCTGAATATAGAAAAAACCTAGTTTTAAGAAAATACACAGTATGTATGACGTCATTGTGCCAAAGGGGAGGAAATTAAAGTCTTCTTCCAAGTAGCCAGGATTCTGATAATGCAGAGATCATAAGTGTACAAAAACTACTGACTTTTAAAAACGTTATTGCTACAATTTAAGAAAAGACATGTTTTAGATTAAATTTATTAATTAATTTAAAAATCTGAGTAGTATCTGTACTGTCCTGTGTACTGTCAATTAAAACCATGAAACCTAGGAAGAAAGCATGTGGTCACGTCATGAGTTTTAAAAATAGTCCATTTCCACTAGTGCTGGAAAACTGCACCATAATCTTTTCAGAGAGAGGGGAAGAGTGGAAAAACACAGAACTATTCCCCCACAGTTTCCTGTTTTACTGGAACTAACAGCAGGTGGGTCGCTATGTTCGTTCAATTGACGCACCTTAAATAGGTTACATTGACGCCATTGCATTGGGGAAAAAAAATCAAATGGCAGGTAGGTCAATATTTTGTCCATTAGAGAGCCATTTGCTTAACGTTTGCTTTCTAAGATTAATTAGCCAATTAGTTTAGCAAGTGAGAGAGGAAAAGTAGTAATCTCTTCTTTATTATTTCATCAGCTAAATCTCAAATGTCTCTTTATTCCCTATCCAAGTGTCCTACATAGTGTACAGCGCCTACTCTTTATATAAACTCCTTATATAAGTGTCCCACATAGCTTCTACTTTCATAATTAAATAACGCTACCTCAGATTAAACATGAATTAATAGAAGATGAGGAAAAAGACAGATTTGGAGCTTAGACTTGATATGTTATGTATAATTATACCAAAGCGCTGTTCAATTCTGGAATGTGATTGGTCAGAAGGTGTCGATTAATTTTCTATAACAGCAACTCTGACAGTAGTGCAGCTACAAATCACAGCTTTATATTAATGCACTCATTTTAATATGTTATCGTTTCTATAGTAACAGCTCATTCACAGGGGCTCGTACGGCGGATGCTCCACATACAAGAATTTAAAAAAATCTGTGATATGGTGTATTTTTTAAGTAAGGGGATATTTATTTAACATTTATGGAAGGAGTCTCCAGTGTCAGTGCTTTGTAAAGCAGTAACATTTCAAGTTTTTCCAGACATCTTCACGATAGAGGAGTTTACGTTTTGCGGTTTCTCAGTAGCAAGCTGCGACAAGCTGCGTTTTTTTTTTATCGTATTAACTTCAAGAGAGAGGAAAAAAAAAAAGAGAGGCTGGTGACAGAACGACTATTTATAGCTGCAAGAACAGGAACCAACTTGTTTTACCAACATTAAATGTAACTATAAATGGATAAAAATTATGATATTCTTTAATAAATACAAAAAAATTTTAATTGTTGGAAAAAAACCCACTGTGGCATAAGAGGAATAAAACATGGTGTTATAGGAAAATAATCAACTTCAGAGTTGTGACAGTAACTCCACTTCATCACACCAGACCATCGTTGATTGTTTTCCTTTAAAAGCACCACACACACTGTTTTGTTACTTACTTATTATACACTAAAGTGTAGTTTACAGTATAATACTACACGGTGTATGTATTCCGTATATAAAACCCATATTTTGACTTCTGATAAATAAATAAATAAATACTTAAATTACTTTTTGATTTGAATAAAGTACAGCGGCTCATTCTTGCTGCTCTGAGGTCAGTCTTGTGCTCGTTCTTATCTGATATCAGACCTACACTGTGTTACGTTTGTGCTGCAGAAGACTGAACACTCAGTCGGAGTGTGGATTAAGTGCTGAAGCTGGAGATCAGTTTCTGACCGGGCGTTTGCGACATGACGTGCCGAGCTCTTGTTGCTCTGCCAACACGTCTCTGCTTCTGTCTGATGGTTTATTAATGAAAGCTAATGGCCTCTCTCCATCTCTGCACTTTATCGATCACATTAGTCTATCAGGAGCCTAACGGGGCGTCAGAGTGATTCATCAGTCACCGCCGAGCCCCTTCAGTCCTGCGCCTCCAGCTCCGCTGCAGTGCGCGTCCTGCTCTGATCTCCTCAGATCGACTCCTCAGATCACCATGAGGATAAAGTGGGTGTGGCAGAGCAGGAGAACACACTCAAGTGTTAGTGCAAGTACTGAGTGACTACACATCACTGTCATCTAACTTCACCTTGAAAAATCACCTTGTTTTTCACGTAATCAGGTGAGAAAAGCGATCGCCATCAAACCCACGATCTCCCAACGATGCCACATCCGTCTGTTTTTGGGAGTCCAAGAGAGAAAAACTTGCTGTGCTCTCTGAGTGGGAGGGGCTTATCCTCTTTCTCCCTGTCAATCACAGCGACACTAGCCAATCGTAGGCATGCGTGAGCTCATGTATGCGCAAGAGGGCGGACAGCGCAGGTGTTATTCTGCACTCCGTTGTACTCGGAAATTCCCAAGTCGATTTTCCTGAGTTCAAATCAGTGCTTCCGCTTGGAAAAACAGGGATGCCCGGAGCACAGACATAGTTGTATGGCTAGTCTCTGAATTTGATAAACATATAAAGAAGATTGATGTAAATAATTTCTGCACGATTAGCGATTAGAAATGACGCATGAGATAGATTCCGCCCAGTTTTATTAACGTGATTAGACCATTGTAAGATAGTTATCTTCTTCACCTGAAACGTGAAATTAAATTAATTGTATAAAAAAGAATCACGTGTAAACTTCACTTGCTGCTTGTAACGTAACCGTCAATATTTTAGCAAAAACATTATAGAACGACGGGAAATTTCATGAACTTTCCCTTTAATATAAACACCTGGGAAGTGATTTTATGAACTATTTCTTTAATATTGCAAGAATTTTTTGCAGAGCTGAAGAGATCATAGCATTCTTCTCATGGTGGAACAGTCTGAGCCGTTTTAGTGCCAAGAAACATCTCGAGGTTCTTCTCTTTAATCTGAACTCAAGCACTGGGAATAATAGTGGAAGAACTGGCAAAGACAGGGCTATGTATCTCACACACACACACACACACTCTCTCACACTCACACACTCACTCACACACTCACACACTCACACACTCACACACTCACACACTCACTCACTCACTCACTCACTCACTCACTCACTCACTCACTCACTCACAAAAACGCACACACACACACAGCCCCGGGTGAAAAACCAGTCTCCTGTGCTGGATTGGAACCAAGTCCTGTGAAAGACAAAGAAAATAATTAGCAAAAAAAAACAAAACAAGAACAACGACAACTTTGAGCATTTCTTCGAATTTATTTTAAATGTAATAACTGAATTCTGTAAGATCGTATGCCGTAGGTTATACATTCTAGACGTGCATCGTGAGAAGCATCCCCCAGTGCTTGTTACTGAAATTGTAATCACAGGTTTGATCATATGACTTTACCAATGGCCTTTCTTTTCACTTCTTCAGCTCCACGTGGACTTCAGCATCGAATAAAAGACGCTGTCCTCATCATAATGAAGATAAAGGAAGTGAAAGATGCAACGACGCTGTATTGTTCTCTTCACATCTGACGGCTAATGGCTAAAAGAGGAAAAAGAGACTCTCTGCACCAAGAAAAGAAAATGCTTTAAAAGCCAAGTGTTTTTTAGCTCTAATGAGTCTTTTTGTCCATTTATAGATCCCTCCGTGATGAGATAGCGGACCATGAAAACTACACCGCCGACAACTTCCAGAGCCGTAGCTCAATAACAGACTGGACTTTTTACCTTTTCCTCGGATCCTGTTCTCAAATCATGTTCTGATTTTCTGGGTAGATGTAAAGCTCAGGATGAATCCCTCAACCCTTCATCTCTCAGCTGTACATCTGTTTGAACGAAGGCATATAAGCAAGTCGGTGTGAGATTCCCACACTCCTCCGCTTAATCACTACATACACTCCATGGCCAAAAGTATGTGCACCCCCGACCGACCGTCGCATCCCAATCTGGCCTTCCACAAACGTCTCGTTCCAAATCCATGGGCATGAACACGGAGTTTCGTCCTTCCTCCCTCTTCCCTCCTCCTTCCTTCGTCCACTCTTCCGGGAAGGCTTTCCACTAGATTTTTAGAGCGTGGCTGTGTTCAGACTCCAGTCGAGCGTTTTAGATTAAACGCATCACCGCGAATGCTTGAACAAATCGCTCACATCATGACACAAATTAAAACGATGCAGAAAAGTTGGGGGGGAAAGAATTGGAAGTGAAATGTTGAAGCTTTATAATGAAGGTTTCTGTGAGCCTTGGAAGTGGATTATTTCCAAAAGAAGCTCTAATACTGAGGCTAATCAATAATAACAAACAAACAAACAAACAAACAAACAAATTTAGATACAAGGTTTGGGTTTTAATGCCAGGATCTTTACAGTAGTGTAATTATTATTACAGGACTGGCATTTATTTATTTTCTCCTATGAACACTCAGCTATATGGAAATGGGAAGACAACAACAACAAAACACTGCTTTCTTGGACAAATCTATCCCTCTCTCTCTCACCTGTATCCCTCTCTCTCTCACCTCTATCCCTCTATCCCTCTCTCTCTCACCTCTATCCCTCTATCCCTCTCTCTCTCACCTCTATCCCTCTCTCTCTCACCTGTATCATGAGTCTGTACAGAGCTCTCCCACCTTCTGCTCCTCCACACACCAGCCATGAGTTTGCGGCTGAGCCCAGCACCAGCGTCACGTGCGGTATCACATGACCTGCAGCTACGCTCGATGGATGTTGTAGTTCGTAGCCGAGGTACTGTAGTCCGCCCGCGCTTTGTACTTCCGGTTCACAGGCAGGGGGCGAGAGAAATAAAAATGGCGGCCCCTGTGAAGAGCGGTCAGGGAATGCTGCGAGCGTGCTGGAGACTCGGCGCTCATTTACAGCCTGTTCTTTCACAACAAACACGTAGGTGACATTTTTATAGAAATAAACTGTTCAACTTGTGCAGGAGGGATTTATTTTTAAAGCTAAACTGAGGACATCTAAACTTTAACTTCCGGGCTACACTGCTGTTTCTGTTTGTTTGTTTGTTTGTTTGTTTGTTTGTTTTTTTACTCTTTTTTTTTCTCGCCCTAACACTTATTTTATCCTCATGAAGGATGTGTTAATGAGCTGACGGTGCTATACAAGGATACACACACACACACACACACACACACACACACACACACACACACACACTCATGTACAGTCTGGTCCGGAAGTATTGGCACCCTCCGAAGAAATGATAATAAAGAGAAAGTTATGATGTTGGCTTGAAAAAGCCGGTCTAAAAGTTTAAAAATAGTTATCAGTTTGAAATCTCAAGGTAATGTGCAGTTAAAGAGAGACAGATAGGTAGAGAGGATGCCAGTACTTGTAGAGTTTAATAGATAGATAGATAGATAGATAGATAGAGAGAGAGAGAGAGAGTGGGTGCCAATACTTGTAGAGCTGGATGGATAGAGAGGATGCCAGTACTTGTAGAGTTTAATAGACAGACAGACAGACAGACAGAGAGAGAGAGAGAGGGTGCCAATACTTGTAGAGCTGGATGGATAGGGTGCCAATACTTGTAGAGCTGGGGAGAGAGGGGAGGGGAGGGGAGAGAGGGAGAGAGGGAGGGGGTAGAGAGGGAGGGGGAGAGAGGTAGAGAGGGAGGGGGAGAGAGGTAGAGAGGGAGGGGGTAGAGAGGGAGGGAGGGAGGGGGGGAGAGAGATAGAGGGGGTGGGGTGGGGGAGGGAGAGAGATAGAGGGGGTGGGGAGGGAGGGAGGGAGG
>CM074998.1:16954362-16966001 GCA_037576825.1 Pangasius krempfi
CCTCACCTGTCTCCTCTTTACCTGTCCCAACTTCCTCACCTGTCCCCTCTTTACCTGTCCCAACTTCCTCACCTGTCTCCTCTTTACCTGTCCCAACTTCCTCACCTGTCCCCTCTTTACCTGTCCCAACTTCCTCACGTGTCCCCTCTTTACCTGTCCCAATTTCTTTACCTGTCTTATATTCACCTGTTCCATCTTCCTCACCTGTCTCCTCTTCACCTGTTCCAACTTCCTCACCTGTTTCCTCTTTACCTGTCTCAGCTTCCTCACCTGTTTCCTCTTTACTTCTCTCAACTTCTTCCCGTCTCCTCTTTACCTGTCCTAAATTCCTCACCTGTTTCCTCTTTACTTGTCCCAACTTCCTCACCTGTCTCCTCTTTACCTGTCCCAACTTCCTCACCTGTCCCCTCTTTACCTGTCCCAACTTCCTCACCTGTCTCCTCTTTACCTGTCCCAACTTCCTCACCTGTCCCCTCTTTACCTGTCCCAACTTCCTCACGTGTCCCCTCTTTACCTGTCCCAATTTCTTTACCTGTCTTATATTCACCTGTTCCATCTTCCTCACCTGTCTCCTCTTCACCTGTTCCAACTTCCTCACCTGTTTCCTCTTTACCTGTCTCAGCTTCCTCACCTGTTTCCTCTTTACTTCTCTCAACTTCTTCCCGTCTCCTCTTTACCTGTCCTAAATTCCTCACCTGTTTCCTCTTTACTTGTCCCAAACTTCCTCACCTGTCTCCTCTTCACCTGTTCCATCTTCCTTACCTGTTCCATCTTCCTCACCTGTCTCCTCTTCACCTGTTTCATCTTCTTCACCTGTTTCCTCTTTACCTGTCCCAAACTTCCTCACATGTCTCCTCTTCACCTGTTCCATCTTCCTCACCTGTTTCCTCTTTACCTGTCCCAAACTTCCTCACCTGTCTCCTCTTCACCTGTTCCATCTTCCTCACCTGTCTCCCCTTCACCTGTTCCATCTTCCTCACCTGTTTCCTCTTTACCTGTCCCAAACTTCCTCACATGTCTCCTCTTCACCTGTTCCATCCTCCTCACCTGTTTCCTCTTTACCTGTCCAAACTTCCTCACCTGTCTCCTCTTTACCTGCCCCAACTTCCTCACCTGTGTGAATTTGATTTTCAGCCCCGATCTTTTCCTTCACACAGGTACACAGCACAGTAAACCTAATCTGAAGCTGGTATGGAGTGAAAGGCTCATACTGAAGGAGTTTTTCCCCGGCCAGCTGAGCTTACACGTGGACTGGGCATTGCCCGCCTTTTTGCTCTTGTACCAGATGGTGGCGCAGTCGTCCTGCAGGCGGAAATAGCGCTGCTTCTTCCAGGTGCGCGACTTCACCTTCCGCATCACAGAGCCCACCTGCATGGACTGCAGGTCAGCGTCCACCTGAGCACCTGCAACACCATGTTACATTTGGGTAAAAATGTAGGTAGAGATATGTTATATTATATGTACGTTTTCTGATATCACACAGCATGGACGAGGCAGATGGACCTCGAGGTTGATGTTCTGAGAGCGTGATCTCGCTTTACGTGCCCAATGACTAGTGTTTTCACTTCCTCAGAACTGAATGGTATCAACGGGTGAGCGCTATATGATTGCTGCAATCTCTACATCTCTATTTTTTCTGCTTTTATCACGCTCACCATCATAGCTACATTAAACAAAATGGTTAGACTCTCCAGTGAAGCTGTAATGAAGTTCTCAGGCATCCCAATATAAGCAAATCAAATCTGCCAGCCAATCAGAAGTGGGTATATTCCATGGTCTACATAAGTTGCACACATATCCAACGTGCACGGTTTTGTTATTGCCAATAGTTACAGCACTATAATCATTAGCTGTGTATTAAATTGGTCAACTATATAATACGGAGTGATAGTCATTGTGTATAATATTGTTTTAGCACTACTCTAAATGGAAATTGTTCTCCTGGAACATCTCCGATTCTCACAGTAGCACACTTTGGAACTGAAATGCGTACATTTACCTGAGCGTATTTATATCGTGTCTAGTATTTGCCTCACAAATGAGCAGAAGTAAGAGGAAAAAGAAATATAATTTCAGTCCTAACTTGCCTTTGCTCCTTAATACACTCTGAGTAAAGACTGAATGGCCTGATGGGAAGAAACATTGT
The DNA here is from genome assembly GCA_037576825.1 of Pangasius krempfi. Classification (NCBI taxonomy): domain Eukaryota; kingdom Metazoa; phylum Chordata; class Actinopteri; order Siluriformes; family Pangasiidae; genus Pangasius; species Pangasius krempfi. The sequence continues at coordinate 16,956,509 of CM074998.1, forward strand.
GCTGTGAAATTGCAAGTTTATTGCAAAAGCGAACTTACGGAGGAAACTCTGTGTAGCTGCCATCTGCTACCGTGTCACGTTTCAGCGGTCTGCCACAGAGAGATGCAGATACGGTAGATAAATATCGGTAAGTACTAAAAGAACTGCCCAACAAAGTAGCTGTATTGGTAGTTATTACTAAAAACAATCATGACATCACATCATTTATAATATAATCGCAATACACAGGAATGTCTGCTTGTCTGTATTAAAATATCCCGCAAGGAGCGAAATTACATATTAATATCACAAGAACTGACATGACCAATGTGTAAAATGTAGCTCTATTTTACAAACTTACCGAGAAAAACCGAAAAAAAATATTAAAGTCATTATTCTCAGAAAAGAGTAAGCATTGAGATGTCTATTAGTTTGGAATGTAAAGCGTCCATGAGCTGTGGAAAGGCGCTATATAAACAAAACGTATTATTATTTATTGTTATTATTATGTTTCTCTTCTGAAGAAATTTCCTAAAGGAGAACTGCACGGTTCCTGGGCGGGTTCTTGTTCTGCGTTCCCACCACACTCCACCACACCCTTCATTCATCAGTTAAACGCATTTAATTTTCCACTCCAAAAGTTCTTCTTTTGCAGAATAAACTCTGGAGCAGGACCTTAAAAGATTCCAGAAACTAAAAATGTCCCTGGCTGGTCTGGTAGAGGTGTGTATAAAATTTGAGGAACGTGGAAAGAAAGGCAAACCCAGGATCCTTCTGAGGAACTCTCCTGAAGGAGAACTACTACACCCTCGCTGGCCGAGCTCCTGCTCTGTGCTCCCAACTACACTGCAGGAACTGCAGAAGACTGAAAGTGCTTTTTTTTGTGAATATAATGTTAACATTAATCGATTACGTCCTTTTTTTTTTTTTTTTTTTCTCAAATTAATGCCTCGCTCCTGTTTCTTAACATTAAAACACACTTTGGGCATTGCTAGAAAAACGCAGGATTTTAAAAGTGCCGGGTTCGAAGGTTGTCACCAATCAGTGACATTTAATTTTGCAGGTTCTTCAGCTCCAACAGTTCTCCAACAATTTTGCAGAAAAGACTCTGAAGGAGGAACGTAAAAGATTCCAGGAGCTAAAAAAATCGCCACTGGTTTCTGTGGTGAAAACGTGTATAAAGTTTGAGAAACATGGCAGACTGTATACATCTGTTTATCTAAGCACACAGACCCATAGAGGAGGAGTGTGTGTGTGTGTGTGTGTGTGTGTGTGTGTGAGTGCTGCATTGTTATATAGTGAGTCTGTCAGCAGGATGAAGGCGTACGAGCTCGGCTGTTGATCCTCTTACATCAGCTCTTATTGTGTTACACAGTGTTCTGGCTTTTGTGTGTGTTCACACTTTTCTTCCTGTAAAAAGCGCACCATCAGCAACACGGTTCGCTCATCCATCAGAACTCAAAAATACGGCTACGGTCCAGCGGATACTGCACACTTCCTGTCTGTCACACACCTGGTGCACCTGTGCGAGAAGGTGATGAGCTGAGCTGTTGCAAAAAAAAAAAAAAAGAAAAACCCGCTAATCTGTCATGATATAAATATAGTATTTACACTTCATGAGAACTCGTTTCATTAGCTAGTTAAAAGAAAAGAAGTATATTCTTATTATATTTTTCTTTTTTTTTTTTACTTTGGTAAAATAAATGTGCAGTTCAGTCAACTGCTGGATACCGTTTGTGTCTCAGACCTTTATAATCATATAGTTTGAGGTCATGCAGCAGAAGGAACAGCTGATGAGCACAAAATGGCTGCCAATGGGTGCTTTTTTTTAACCTGCATAAAACGTTCAAAATCTGTGTCGTTTAACACTCGTTTATTTGCTGCGTTACGTTAAAAATGAGCCTAATTTCAGATTTGTTTTCAGTTGGAGCTTCTTTTCTCAGTGAGGACACAATAAATCACCTGTTTTTTTTTTTCCACAATTAACAAAAGCACTACGCGCTAAACTTTGCATGTCGTCATGTTTTTTGGGTTTTTTTTCGTTTTTTTTTTTATTCCTCTGGTGATTTTTTTTTTTGTAGCCGTGGTACATGATGTACCTGTATATCATTTAATTAACATTAATAAAAATAATAATTAGAGTTTATTTTAGGATTTTAAGACATAATAATTTCCTTTTACTGTACTCAATTTAAACAGATTTGTAAATTTACATACCAGAAAAAAAAAGTTTTAACACTTAACATTTTAATATTACTTTTTTTTTTTTTTTTTTTAATGTCTCTACATTTTTTAAGGCTCGTTTAGACTGGAGCTCGAGCACTTAAGAAACTGTGAGATCCCACGTTCTCTCTTTCTTTCTTTTTCTTTCTTTTTTCCTTTCTTTCTTCCCTCCCTCCTTCCTTTATTTTTCTTTCTTCCTTCCTTTATTTCATTTTTTTCTTTCTTCCTTTCTTTCTTCCTTTCTTTTAACTTACGTAGTCAATTTATGTTTTTATTTTTTTCAGATCACTTGCCGTTAAAAAAAAAAGTCGGTGACGTCACCTCCAAAAGTCCAACGATTTTTAAAAAACGGCTTCGAAAAGACGTCGCGCGACGAGCCCCTGCGGGTCACCATGGAGACGCGTCTCTCGAGCGCGTTCTGAGAGCAAGCAACCGCTAAGAACTTGTTAAACCGAAACATTAAACACTAAAACCACAATAACTTTTCATTAGAAAGAAAGAAAGAAAGAAAGAAAGTAAGAAATCCCCCCTGTTTTGTTTTTTTTTTAATAAAACAACTCAACCAATTTGTTAAAAAAAAAAAAAAGACCGTTATAGCTTCTTCTCTCAAGCGAGCGCGCGCGCCCAGTCGCGCGCACAAACCGTTATGGTTCTAGTGCGCATGGAAACAGGCGCGCGCGGGCTAATGAAGGGCGCTCACTCATTCCTGAGGTAAAAGTAAACGGAAAAATACACTATATAGGAAAGAATACAATAGATACAAGAAGGCCTGTGTGTGTGTGTGTGTGTGTGTGTGTGTGTGTGTTTGCTACTCACCGACCAGGAATCTCATAACTGCCTGGACGTTTTCCACTCTGGTGACATACTGCCTGAGATAAAGAGCTGAGTCCCGCCTCTGACACACACACACACACACACACACAGAGAGAGAGAGAGAGAGAGAGAGAGAGAGAGAGATGAACACACACTCGTCCTCCTCTTCTCCATCTATCCTGCCTCGCGCGCCCTCCAGACAAATTCCAGTTATAACCGGATTAGCATAACGGCTACTCCATTTTCTGTTGTATAGTACATATTAGTACAAACATTTCATTGTTTTTTTCTGTATCTTATATTAATATTAACGTTAACATTAATCTTAAAACTTTCCTGTGTCTTTTAAAAAAAAAAACTACCTTAAGCTCAGGAATTTGAGGCTGGAAGACAAACGAGTACGGAGTCCAGATCGAGTCGAAGATCTCGTGTAGTATCGCGATGTTTCGGTCTAATTTGTGACGTTTTGACGTCACTGATAAACGTGTTGTGCAGGTAGGAGTGACGCTAATGAGACAGGTGGAACTTCAGAGTAAAAGCTTTCTATAAAAACCTTTGAAAGAGGAAAAGTAAGTCTGTTACATTTACTTCTTAAATGTTAATATCAACACAAATCTTAGCATCGAACTGAATATTATGTAAAATATCAGTTCATTACTCAACTGTCGCGTACCTGAGGACGCTCAGGTGTGTGTGTGTGTGTGTGTGTGTGCCGTTACACTTTCTCAGCGCGTTTGTTTATCCATCGCGAGAGGCAGAGGCGCACGTGAGCCGCTCGTGCGCGAGGACAATAGCGGTGCTGCTTTTCCAGCCGCTCGCTTATTGAGCGCGCGCGCGTCTCCGGTTACCGGAGTCAGAGTCTTTACACGCGCTCGGTAAAGGTTTAGACCGGAGCTCGAGCGCGTAAGAAACTGTGAGATCCCCCTTTTCCCGTGGGTTTATTTTAGTGTGACCCATTTACTCTTTCTTCCTTCCTTTCTTTCTTCCTTCTTCTTCTTCTTCATTCTATAATCAGGGGTAAACCTAATATCCAGCGATGATGTTTATATTTTTGGAAACACTTTATCTAAAGGGTTAATTAATAACAATTAAGAGTTAATTGTTTACTCTGTTAAGTAAATCTTACTGTACTGAGCTCTTGAAACGGAACTGCTTGATACTTCTTTTCGGTGACATCATATAAGTGGGCGTGGTCAGCATCAATCAGGAAGTTGACCCCACCCCAAAAATGTAGAGGATAAAAATGACACAGGCTTTGGGTAGCTTTTTTTTTTTTTTAAATAAGGTTACAAAATTGTAATAAAAGGTTAATATTTTTGGTTAATGTCAGTTGTACCTCTAAATGAAAACCTTGAAAGTGCGGCATAAAGCAATAAACTAAAAAAAAAGTTTTAATTGGACTCGCTCATGTAGAATGTAATATGATGTGTATATTAGAGAGATTATAATCAGACAGTGGGACACAACACTGATAAACATTAAGGAGGATTAATACGAGTCTTTAAGGTTTAAATCCGTTAGAAACAATATTTCTAATTAATAACAGATTAATAATAATAATAATAATAATAATAATATCATTCTTCCTGTTTCCTTTAAAAAAAAAGCCATTAAAGGACTTTGTGCTGCTGTCTGAAAGGCACTTTATCGCTGATAGAGACTTTATCGCTGGCTAAAAACATTTCCTCGATAGGAACCTCATATTCTGAAATGTTCATATCATCATCGTACTTGTTAAATATCACTTTATACACTATAAGTGATGACTGGTGTCTTGCCTGGGAAGAAGGAATTAGCCAAGACAGTTGCCTTGAAGCCCTAAACCCTCACGCCACCCTCTGGATCAGCCTTTTACATAAACAGCACACCTTCAGTGTGTGTGTGTGTGTGTGTGTGTGTGTGTGTGAACACATTTGTTGGCTGCAGTAGGGTCTCTTCCCCCTCCATCACCACCTGATCAAGTTTCAGCATATCAATAAAACACAGAGGAGCTCAGATTCCCAGATCCACTTACACACACACACACACACACACACACACACAGTGGCAGCCATCTTTGAACTGGGGAACCCTTCACTGGATGCTAAGACCATACACACACACACACATATACTTTCCATTACGAGTGGTGAACTTCAAACCTGATCCTCCACATCCATGCATGTCCTGATAATCACTTACACAATCTATCTATATATTTAAAATATGCTTTAAACTCTTAATAAGGTATAATTATTATTATTATTTTTTTTAAGTTGAACCCACTTTAAAAATAAATTTTAAAACACGAATATCACGTGATACATACATACATACGTGGATGAATGGCTCTCCCATCACACACAGACCGTTTACACACATTAGAACAGTTTTACCGCAATATTAATTCACAACTTCGTCCAGCCTCCTGCTGGAAAGTCACCTTTCCAAACTGTGAGGTGAGCGTCCAAGCGCTAGACGACTTTTTACACGAGGTGCAGTTAGTTTTCATCTCACAAGTTATGTAACTATAAACAAACGTAACACAGGTCATTCTTTAATAATAAAAGTTGACAAAATCGTTGGCAAATTGTTTCGGTATGAGAGGAATAAGACACTTGTGGACGTGCTGTTAGAGGAAAATAATCAACTCCAGACAGTTAAGAGTAACTCTGCTTGATTATTTTACTCTGACAGCGTGCCCCGCAGGTGGTTTCCCTGAGACACCATGTGGCCATCTCTCAGCAGGTGAACGTTTTGCCTCCAACCGTTAGCTAATCCTACGATCTGAATATGAGAAACTGCAAGATGACAAGCACAGTGATTCCATTTTATTTTACAGCATTCAAACATCGTGTGTGTGTCTAACAAGAAGCTGTGTGTGTGTGTGTGTGTGTGTGTGTGTGTGTGTGTGTGTGTGTGAGAGAGAGAGAGAGCCACACAGACAGACGATGTAGAAAAACGAGTACATTTTGTTCTGATCAAACAGCCAGCAGAATTCATTCAAACATTCCCAAAACTAACAATACCCACATTAAACATTTAAATATTGGCAAAATAACTCATGTGTAATGAAGTGTGTGTGTGTGTGTGCGCGCTATTGGGCAGGTAGCGGGATGCCGCGCGGGTCTGTGACCTGTCCCTCCTGCAGGTTTTTGACGAGTTGAGCGAGCCAGCGCTTTGTGGTCGTGTCGTCCTTCAGCACTTGTGCGAACGTCGTGTCCTTCAGCTGGTCTGGTAAACACTGACGAAGAGCTTCTCTCGCTCTAATAAAGAACAAACAAAACAAACAATCAAAAATCCCACCAGTCAAAAATGTACTCTCTCAGTGAAGGTCAAGGCTCTTAACATCTCTTAATGAGTAATAAAACTTCTAGCGGTTTCTCTTATGGATTAACTGAACCCTCAAACTGCTGCCGAGTTCATATTAGAAAATGCTGATTAAAAATGAAGGAGGCGTGGCCTCTGTGTGTGTGTGTGTGTGTGTCAGTCTCAGTGAAGGAGGCGTGGCCTCTGTGTGTGTGTGTCAGTCTCAGTGAAGGAGGCGTGGCCTCTGTGTGTGTGTGTCAGTCTCAGTGAAGGAGGAGCTGCTAGAACAGGACAGTATTAAGGTGCTGTTGGTCACCTGGAGTTATCGGAGAGCCGTAGATAACAGCGCACAACATGCTTCAACAGGCGAGCTGATGGCTCTTTAGACAGCTGCAGCACCATCTTTCCCTGCAGCAGCCAATCATAAGACAGATATCAACATTAAAAAATAAATAACGCACACACATCACAGCTGGCTGTCTACATTTTGAGAAGTGTATTTAGGGCCTTGGGCAGAGAAGAAGAAAAAAAGAAATCAGAAATTAAAACGTGTTTTGTTCTCACCAGGATCATGGCGACGTGGGAGAACCGCTCGTAGGTCTGGCAGATGTAGGCCAGGCCGGTGTCATCCAGCAGGATCTTCTGCAGAATGAACGTCGCAACCTGCGGCAACAAAACAATCAAACGCGATGGCGGTTACACCACGCTGGCTAACGAGGAACCGCGGCTAATCTGTTTACAAATAAATAAATAAATCAGTATCAACATGGACACCGTGCATCAGTCGTTAGCTACTGAGGGCGCAGGTACCGTTTTTGAGAGTTCGCTGCCCGTCTCCATGATCCGCAGGCACAGGGGGATGATCTCTGTCGTCAACAGGAAGTTAATCACTTCTTGTTCATCTGTCTTTACCAGCGCTCCTACGGGACACACACGCTCCAGTTTCAGCCAAGTGATGTCTCTTTGGATTTTTTTTATATACATTTTTCAAACAAATCTGAAACCGATACATTAAAATCCCACTAAAACAATTTTTTTAATTATCCAATGTGTACCTTTTAAAATGAGACTCCAGTTCCTGATAATTGATTAATTAATTTTCATTTAGCTAACAAACACTGCATTAGACACATGTCTCATCTGGATGTGTTTAAGTAATAATCACTGTGTGTGTGTGTGTGTGTGTGTGTGTGTGTGTGTGTGTTACAGTAATGTAATAAGTGACGGCGTGGTGTGATGAAGTGAGTTACCGTTTCCACCCTGAAGTTGATTATTTTCCTATAACAGCATGTCCCCAAGTGTTTTATTGCTCTTATACAACAGCAGTATTGTTACATTTAATGTTGTGAAACATCTAGTTCCTGTTCTCACTTACGTTATAGCAGCTATAAACAGTCGTTCCCTCACCAGTCTCTCTTTTTTCTCTCCAAGTTAATAAGCCCAAAAAAACAAAAACAAAACAAAACAACAAAAAAAACCAGCAGCACGAAGAAACCGCAAAGAAGCGTAAACTCCTCTGTCCTGAAGATGTCAGAAAACGTAGTTACAGCTTCACCTCTGACTGTTACAGGGCGCTGACACTGGAGACTCCTTCCATACATGTTAAATAAATAAATACAGAAAACTTCACCATATGAACAATTCTTTAATCTGCTTATTATTAGTGAAGCATCAAGTCCGCCATACGAGTCCCTGTGAACGAGCTGTTGCTATAGAAACGATAACATATTAGAACAACAGCATTAATATAAACCTGTGACTTGCAGCTGCGCTACTGTCAGAGCTGCTGTTATAGAAAATTCATCAACACCTTCTGACCAATCAGAGTCCAGAATCCAACAGCGCTGCGGGATAAACAGCAGTGTTCAGCCTGCACTGATAACACTGGCACGCGGCTACATTCGGTCACTGAGTGAGGAAGTGAGGTAGAAGTGAGGTACCGATGACTCCGAGGCTGGTGAGGCGAAGATACTCAAAGGGTCTGGTTTTACTGGCGGTGTGAAGAAACGGGTACAAGAACAGGGGGATGTGGGCCGCCAGGAAAGCCGAGCTGGGGAAGGAAAAAAAAGGCATATGTTTAAAAAACACTAAATGTTTAGGTAAACATGTTTATATTATGTTACAGCTACGGACCACGATGTCCTCTCGCACCAATCACAAAACGGAGCCCTTTCCTAACATCAAACTCCAACAGATCGAGTCTTAACAGACTGCTCGATACATCACATGCTGATCGTTATCACAATATCACAACATCACAATAATATCACAGACTACGTGTAACACACATTCAGGGCGTTTTCTCCCTTGGTTCGGTTTCTACATACATGAACACGGCGATCGCGCTCGGATCCGCACCAAAACTATCGGCCCGATCACTATCAAACTCTGGAGCGGATCGCTTGCGGCGAGAAAGCGATCCGACCCAACGGACCAACCTGTACAGCAGTGCATGATGGGAACTGCGTTACATAAATAGCGTGTTTGTTCTGCTGAAGGCTCACAATATGAATCACGGTTTAACTTGGACCAAAGACGAGGTAAAATCCCTCAGTGAATGAACTTTGATTCATCATCGATTCCTGCTCAAACCGATAAATTATAATAACTACAGCTAAAAAGAAAAGAAAGCCACGATGAGCTCGCGGAGCTGCTGTCTCTCCATCCTGACCAATGAGAGGACGCTTTACTCGCATGTGATTTGCATAAAAACGTTTTGTTATGCTTTGAAGCCTTGCAAAAGCGAAAATGCAACGTTACAATTTCCATGCTACAAGTTCCTGTTTCGGAACAAAGCGCAGAAGCGTGTTTCGATAAATCAGCAGTAGTTGTACTGTGTGTGTGTATACACGCTGGTTACCGTGTCTCCACGTGCGACGCCACACACTGCAGCAGCGCCAGGGCGTTACACACTCTGTTGGACTGATGAGCCGTCAGCGTAGCGGGGTTAATCGAGGGGTAGATGTTCACGATTTCCTGTTCAGAGTTTCAACATTTATAACAACGTTATCAAAACACGAACATGATGGAGGGGCGAACAGGCAGAATCCAAAACACAGTGCACTACTTAGGCTCCTAGACGCTATACAGTGCACTACTTAGGCTCCTAGACACTATACAGTGCACTACTTAGGCTCCTAGACGCTATACAGTGCACTACTTAGGCTCCTAGACGCTATACAGTGCACTA
>CM074998.1:16985194-17000787 GCA_037576825.1 Pangasius krempfi
CTAACGTCTCCGTACACATTTAATGAGAGCTCGTATATGACAGGTGAAGATGAAACAACGCTTATAAGATTTCCGTTTTTGTGTCGGACAGTAAATGGAAACTAATTGCAGGTAGGAGCCAAAGCTGTGAGCGGGGAAGTGAAGAAACGTCGGACCTCGCGCAGCATAGGTTCGGTCCGAGGAATCGTCTGAGACGATCATAGCGAGGTGGCGCCGCCCTAGTGGCAGCCTGTTACAGAAGCACTCTATTGATAATTACATTTTTAATTTTGTTATTCTCGATCAGATCCTCACTTTCTTTGCTTTATGGGATAAATAAAGCAAAAAAAAAAAATCCCAATTATGGGATTAATAAAGTATCCATCTATTTGTTTAAGAATAACAGAATTTTATTAACTGCATGTCACCCCTTTTTCTCCTTTTGCATCTATTTTCGCAGCAACCGTTTCTAGAGGTCAAAATCACAGAGGTGCCGAAGCGTTCCAGACGAGAATCCGGCCTCGACTGCAACGAGCGCTCTTCGGAATCCCGCTGCTGCCGTTACCCGCTCACCGTGGACTTCGAGGACTTCGGCTGGGACTGGATCATTGCGCCCAAGCGCTACAAGGCCAACTACTGCTCGGGCGAGTGTGAGCAGGTACACCTGCAGAAGTTCCCGCACACGCACCTGGTGAACAAGGCGAATCCGCGCGGTACGGCCGGGCCCTGCTGCACGCCCACCAAAATGTCCCCCATCAACATGCTCTACTTCAACCACCGAGAGCAGATCATCTACGGGAAGATCCCTTCTATGGTCGTGGATCTCTGCGGCTGCTCCTGAGATTCGCCTTCGTGCCGGGATTCCAGCCTCCCGTCTGTCTGCCGACACTCTGTATAGAAAGCATGGCTTCGTTGGGAACATAGAGGAATTCTGCTTCATCTCTGTCACAGTATCACTGACCTGCTTCTCAACACATTTAACTTTTATCCGTTTATAGCAACATTTAAGGTCGTGGAATATCCACGAAACAAGTCAGTTCCTGTTCTCACTTACGTATATTGCTTACTCTTTAAACAGTCGTTCCCTCACCAGCCTCTCTTTTCTCTCTCTTTTGAAGTTAATAAGAAAAAAAAAGAGAAACCACAACGAAGCGTAAACTCCTCTGTTATGAAGATGTCAGTTACAGCTTTATCTCTGACTGTTACACCGCGCTGACACTGGAGACTCCTTCCGTAAATGTTAATGTTAATAAACATCTCTTTACTTAAAAAAAAAAAACTTCACCATATCAACAAAATTTTAAAATCCGTTGATGTGGAGCGTCTGTCGCACGAGTCCCTGTGAATGAGCCGTTACTATAGAAACGATAACATCTTTGTTTTGTTTTAGAGATTTTGGACTATCCCGACTTTCTGAATAGGAATTCCGCATCGAGGGGGATGTTGGAAATTTCGGAAGTTGGAAATTTATGAGTATTATAAAAGTTACAAGTATTATTTGATCGCAGCATTAACACTTCCGCTTGGTGCCAACATAACATTATCATAGCAGCGACACTGAGACAAGAAAAAACATCCAAAAACAAACTATAGCAACACTAACAGGATAAAAAAAACTTAACACCAGCAAGTGTTTTAGATGCGCTACGCACGTAAAATAACAACGTTTGCTATATTAATGTGCTTTATACGTATTTTACGACTTTAGGGGGTTGTATAGCGTATATAGTTTATAACCGAATAGAAATAATGAGCTGTGTCTTTAAAACAAAAATGTAATTTAAAACAAATCTGAGCAATCTATACAATACCACCTAAACATTTACGAAAATATCAACTATATACGTATAGAACAAACTTTAGTAGGTGGTCATTCCAGTGTTATTACAACCGTAAGTACAGGATTGGAGTGGATCTTATTTAAGGTGGGAGTTTGCGGCGGGACGGGGATTAAGAGTCGCGTTTATGACGAGCGAGAGCGGTTGAGTAAAGCCACTGGCCAGTTGTTGACGTGAATTGAATTGTTTTATAACCTGAAAGCACGCTGTCCTTCGCTAACCCGGACAGAATGTCCCCGCTGACCCTGCCTCGGGCATGTGGAGCTGATTACGGCTCTTTAGAGAAATAAACAAGCGCCGAGTTTATTTCGCTCGCACACAGCATCCTGCCGGGAAGTTAAAACAGCGATTCCCTGCCCTCAGCTTGAGGACAGCGAGAGTACAGGCAGATGGTCCTGTTCTTCGCTCTGTTAAAGGCGTACTGCACCAAAAATGTGCCGTTAGCACTGCTAGTTCAATAACTATATCCATTGTTAGCAAAGAATCACACGAATAAGGCTAATAGAGTTAGGCTAATAGAATAATCGACGAGACTCTGTTTTTTACCAGAAAACTACAAGACTCAAAACCATCATGACCATTCCATTCTTTATTAGCAGTGTTAGCATCTTTGAGGACGTAAACCTAAAAAAGAAAGCCCCAAGATGAAAAAATACAGCTAAAAGTGAATAAAATGTGACGTTAGCAGACTTGCTAACTTATCCAGGTGAGACTTTATTCGTTGTTAATAAAGTTAGCATTTCGGAAAAGCTGAACACCCAAGCATAGCTAGCACAATTTCAACTAAATAATGGTGACCTATCTAGGTATGACTCTAGTTATTATTAAAAATGTTAGCATCTGGGCGAAAAATGAATCCAACACGGCTAATAATGAATAGAAGGTTAACACTGTTATCACAATCAAAATGGAATAATTTTACTTTCCCCAAAGACTACACTCATTATTAGCGGTGTTAGCATTTTTTCCTGAAGAACTATCGATTCACTTAGCAGAAGAAAGCCATTTATTGTCAGCATTTTTAATACGGAGCAAATGCTTTAAAGAGCAAAGCTGCGTTCTTCTCCAACTCGTTACATCGCAGCGTGATCGTTCATGGATTGCGTCCTTAACAGGTGATGATGTGATGTGGAATGAATGCTTATAAAACCATAATAAAAGGTTAAAACTGATAATACAAGGAAAACTTGTAGTGTTATTTAGCTGGAATTCCAAAAGGCGCTCTCGGATCGCGCGCTCTCCAGAACGTAAGCACTGCTGATATCTGACATAACGTCTGAATCGGAGGATCTTCACTAGGAGAACGTCTCATTTTGTGACTTTAGTAGCAGTCAGTAGGTGAGAGTGAGAAAAAGGGAAATGCTATTTCCATCCAGAGAGCAGAAGACCAGATGTTTGGCAATCTTCCGATTTAGAAAAAAAAAAACAACAACAACAACCAAACAAGTCAGTGATCTTCTCCACTGGAGACATTCCCCTCTTTCCTTCTCATAGTCTAGACATTAATACATTCAGGATGAATAATGGGACATCAGTAGCATTCCCAGCCATTCATTCCCACCAGGAAAATTTTAGCTTCTCTAACATGTGAGTGAAATTATCTTGTGGACGTGTAACCGATTGTGTAGTTGTGTTGTGTTTGAGTCTTTTTGTTTCACTTTGAACTGACAGTGAATGTGGATCTTGGATGATGGTTATCTTTGTACATGGAAATAGAACATTGATCATTAAAATTAATATTCTTCCACAAAAAAAACTTTTCACGTTAGTCTTTTTTTTCTCCGTATACAAACACCTCATATTATATACTATTGTCTAAACAAGAAGACAAGCGAGAAACAGTGGGTTGAACAATGGAGAGGGAGAAGCCAAGGACCTTTTTTTTAAACATTTATGGCATTTGGCAGACGCTTTTATCCAGAGCGACTTACATTTACAACTTACATTTACAACAGAGAAATTGAGGGTTAAGAGCCTTGCTGAAGGACCCAGCAGAGGCAGCTTGGCAGTGCTGGGATTTGAACTCACAACCTTCTGATGAGAAGTCCAATGTCTTAACCACTGAGCTCCCCATATCATACAACAGCTACCAACCACCTGCATCTTTTCGAAATGCTGCATCACTGGCCAGGGTAACACCTGCAGAGGAAACTGCTGTCTGCCCTCTTCCGCATACATATACTCACAGATGCCCACGATTGGCTAGTGATTGACAGGAGAGACACAGTTTGCCCCTCCCACACAGAGAGCACGGGCTCCCCAGACTCCAGGCCACGGATAGCATCATCTGGATTCAAACTCACAATCTCCCAACAGGTGGTTCAGGAGCACGACGTCTTCCGAGGAGGAAAACTGTAAGCAGCGCAGCGATTAAATGGCTGTTTCTACCAAAAAAACATCATGATCCAAGATCACTCAGCACTCTGTGGAGTTCTATAGTGGAGAATATCATCATTTTTTTTTAGTAAACAAAGTACAAAACATATTTGGTACGTATAAAATGCAACGCAGATTAAAATTGAATAGCAGAAAGTGTTTTTTTTTTGGAACACTTGTGAAACCAAGAAAATAAATAAATAAATAAATAAATAAAAGGCGTTCCTTTATATGGACGGAAATCATCTCCTGTAAAATGCTCACCTCCCGTTACAGCCCCGCCCCCTGAGTATGGCTTAGCGCTGTGATTGGACAGTGATCGCATTTCAGTGTAACCCGACTGCATCTTAATGATGAAAGTGTTTAATGTCAGTGTTTGATTCTTAAAAATAGATCCCAATACTGTTTATGTATATTTAAAGAAATAAAGCAACATAATAACAATGCGGTAAAGGTTATGCTTTTCTGTGTGGCGTGTTGTCCTCAGGTCGCACATTCTCCATCCATTCTGGAGATGAGTGAGCTACGGAATCAAATGAACCTGACCTCATGTGATGAGTAGGATCTCGATAACGTCAAGCAGTTTGGTGTTACTCCTGCTTCAATACAAATGCTTCAGCCTTGGCTCAGTGTGGAAATGTTTATCTTCGTAACCCTTTTATAACTCACAAGAGGGTTTTTTTTTTTTTTCTCAATGGATCAAAATTTTATTTCATGAGTCTCACAAGTAAACTAATCCTGTGCTATTACTTAGTTTTACTGAAAGCAGTGATTCATAGTAGCCACAGTAATGAATCATAGTAGTGCAATAACGTGTTCTGAAAATGAGAATTAAAGGGGTTAATCTGTAGTGAGGAAAGTTAATGATTAATTAACTGTTTGTGGTGGATTAAGGCTTAAAATTTGGGCTTAATTTTCACTCTTGGCCTTTTAAGGAATTGTGTACTGAAAGGAAAACGAAATGTGAAAATGCATGTGTTAAAAAAAAAAACCCGCTCGGTAATTTTGATTTCGATGCTAATCTGCCTTTTCCTCTTTTTCACCCGGAAAAACAGCAACAACGCCGTCAAGTTTCAGTTTCTCGTAAACCACGTGACCACGTCACTCCGCCTTCCCATCTACAACGCCCACTCCCGGGAACCTCGCACTCTGATTGGCCCGCGCGGACAGAATACTGGAGCGTTATTTCGACATCGCGTCGTTATTGGCTGAAGCCGGTAACGGAACTGAGGTTGCGCGAGAGCGCGCGACCTGGTTCTGTTGGTGAGGGGGAGGAGGGGGAGGAGGAGAGGGTGCACGCGGCTTTGTAGCGTTAAATGTTATTGCAGCCATTTTAAAGATCTCGAACTGACACCCTCGAGAGAGAGAGAGAGAGAGAGTGTGTGTGTGTGTGTGTGTGTGTGTGTGTGTGTATAAACGACACGAAAGAAGACACCCGCAATCTTTACGGTAGCTCTCGTGGTAAGTGCAAATCTCTAGCATGTTAGATCAGCCATAAACAACAGCAGGATGTTTGTGTGTAAGAAGGCGGAAGTGACATTATTGTTTATTATAAGAGATACCCATAGAGAATATTAACGTACAATTTAAGCACTTTAAGCGCTCCAAAACACCGCAGGGCATTCTGGGAAAGCAGTGCTAGTGAGGCGTGAAGGTTGTGTGACGTGTGTAAATACTGTGTTCATTATATATTATTACTATACCTTAACAACATGTAAGAAATCACCTTGCGTGTGTGGTGCTGTTAGAGTAAAATAATCAAGGACGGGGTGGTGTGATGAAGCGCTTCTGCTCCTACCCTCACTGTTTTCCTAGAACAGCAACAACTTTCTTAACAATTACTCAACTTTATTTATGTAGCACAACAGAGTTGGTCAAAGTGCTAAACAATTAAGAAACTGAAAAAAAAAAAACCCAAAAAAGTAAAATATCACACACACACACACACCATTATAAACGCCAACAAAAACTGCATGTACAAAGTGCGATCAATTTCAGGACAAATATCTCTAGTACTCGAGGTTCCCCGCTTCAAATACCAAAGAATAAAGATTTCAGCTGAGAGTTAAAATTACAGTGTCTTTATTAAAATTATTATTAATTAACAGCACTTTTTTATATTCTTTGTTTAGAATTTGGTTCAGTACGAGTTGTATTTATGCATCACTCATGCAGAGTGTGTGTGTGTGTGTGTGTGTGTGTGTGTGTGTGTGTGTGTGTAATGTGGAGTGATATTGCACATACAGTCTTTAACAGGAACACCTGCTCCTTCCTACAGTTATCGAGTCAGCCAATCACGCGTCAGCAGCACAATACACAAAATCACACAGGTCAAGAGCTTCAGTTAATGTTCACATCAAACGTCAGAAAGCAGAATAAAAATTCTCAGTGAGCAGGTGATGTGATGTTTTTTTCCCCCCTGATCTTCACCTGTCCAGTTTGGGTGAAGTGCACCTGTACTCACCGTTGCCTCAGATTCCTGATCTTCTGATGTTGTAGCCCATCTGCCTCAACGTTTGCGTGTTCCGAGATGCTTTTCAGCTGATTCGCGTTACCGAGGCGTTCCTGTCGACCGAAACCTGTCAGCTCTGCCCTCTCTCCAACATTCTGATGTTTGATGTGACCATGAACTGAAGCTCTTGACCTTTATCTGCATGATCTGTCAGAGTTGTCTTCAAGGCGATTTAAAATGTGATGCTGATGTTAGTTAAAGTGCGTGTTAATTTTAGAACGTCGGATACCAGCAAGACCATGTAACTCCTTCTTTTCTTCGCTCCGCCCCCCTTCCCAGCGAGGCGAACATCCGAGATGAGTCAGTGGCTCGAGCTGCAGCAGCTGGACTCCAAGTTCCTGGAACAGGTGGACCAGCTATACGATGACAACTTCCCCATGGCCATCCGCCAGTACCTCAGCAACTGGATCGAGAGCCACGACTGGTGAGGACGAGAATGAGTTCCGTGCCCTCGAGTGATTTACGGCGCAGGTCATTAGGAAAGGAAGGAAAGAAAGGAAAGAAAAGTCTATTTCTTTGGGCATGCACTGTAATTAGTGTCTGAGATTAGCGCTCTGCTTAAATTAACACAGACTCTAAACTCACAACTCGGTGGTAGTGCATTATGGGTAACACACACACGTTCACTTATACACCCAATGAGAATAAACCTTGTATAAACAATAAAAAAATAAATCATACTCAAATCACATCTTAAAACATATTCAGTAAGTGCTATGAATAATGTTACTATCTGCTATAAAACTTTAATTATTTTTATTTTTTAAAAAGTTAAAAAGAAACACCATTGAGTCATGCTAATTAAGAATCCCGTTCTTTTTTTTTTTTTACTTTTTTCCAGTTTCTTACTGGTTTTAACATGGATGTATTATATGAATTTAGACATAACTCACACTTAAAACACAAACAGTCGAAGACACGCATTTGCAATTCAGCAAATCCCACCAATGGGAGAGATTTTTGAAAGCGTTCACATTCTATAACTTCCTATAAAATTTAATAATTACGGGAAGACCTGAGCTAACAAAAGAGAAGAACCCAAGAGTGACAGCAAACCTCCCGCAGGCGGAGTCTCTGATTAATTAAACAGGCCAGACAGCGTTGTGACTCAGTACCAACACTGGGATTGTGCCTCCTTTCAAACAAGATTCCTGTTTTTTTTTACCGTCCTGTTTCATGGTTTCGGTGGAGAAGGTGTAGATGTTGGCGGAGGTGGGAACTGTCAGGAGTTCAGACTCATTCATTTTTTCACAGCAGTAAAGGTCCAAGACTTAAATGTACATCCTCCTCCGATTCTGTCTTTCTGAGAGAAACAGGAATGTCCTAGTCTCGCTTTCTGAGGACGTACCATAATAAAAGGTACACACCCCTCGTTTGATGGACAGTTTGTAAATAGTGCAGAACATCCTACACCCTTGTTGGCATGCGCAACACATTTTTTCTACTTGGGCACAAGCAGAGTATTTTAAAATTCTTATCCATACCCTATGTTCACACTAGCGGGCGACAGAAAAAGTCAATCGTTCATTTTCTAATCACAGAGCAATGATTTCACGTTCAGTTGAACATAATTCTATGGCAATTGGGTATGACAGTAAAACTACAAATTCAAACGAAGGGCTTAAATGATTCCTTGGACCAATCCTATGGTGCGTGTGATCCGACGGTTCTTCAGTTCCCTGCTCAGTGGAAAGTAGGAACTTTAGTTCCGACCTGCTACATGCACATCAAACAACTGATTTTAACACCGATTAGTGCCTTAGTTAATTTGTGTTTAACTAGCTAGCTTTAGAAGCTATATATAGCTACTACTGTTTCTCATCTTAACTGAATACAAATGCTGGACAGGCCACGCCTCTCCCCCCAGAGACAGCAGTAGTAGACGCCCACGCGAGACAAACTACAACTTGCTAGTGTGAATAGTAATATAACTTACGCACATGAATCCGTGAGATAAATACGTGTTGCGTATGGGTTTTTTTTTTTTTTTTTTGGCATATTGCACTCAGGCAAGGAGTTCAAATACAGACCCTAAATCAGTTCTTTATACTCCGGAACCACTATATAAAAAAAGAACAAGGAACTAGAAATACAGTGAAGAAACACAAGACACAGAGCAAGCAGGAAACAACGACCATGTAAGGAAAGTGGACGTCAATAGAGATATGAAGACATCGCATGATCACTTCTGTCTGCTTATTTTGGTCACGCAGGGACCACGTAGCTAACGTGGAGAACGAGTCGCTGGCCACAGTGCGGTTCCATGACCTTTTGACCCAGCTGGACCACCAGCACAGCCGCTTCGCCATGGAGAAGGACTTCCTCAATCAGCACAACATCCGCAAGATCAAACGCAACCTGCAGGTCTGCAGCACACACTCGCATGCCCTATTTCCCCATTTTCCACACACAAAGGAGCATGCATTCATCTGAAATGTCTACAGTCTAGTCATGTCTTAGTGTGCTTATAGATGTCCTGCTGATAATCATCTAATTTTTAGCATGTTGAATTTCTTTATTTTTATCATAGGTGCTTGATAGTTTTGGCACCACCTTAGTGTTCCTCAGGGTGACTTTCTGAGTTCCGGAGATTCACAGGTCTTAGTATTTTCTTGGAAGACCTAAAAACAGTTTTTTTTTTAAAGCACACTTTTACACAAAACTAAATCAGGAGTCTTAAAATTCAAATGAGAAGAGACACCCATTTGGAAAATCAGGTTATTTACTGCATAGCGCTGCAGTTTCTCACTACAAGTGCATATAATTAAAAAAAAAAACCCATCTGATGTTCTGGAGTTATCTGATTATTCTGTACACGTACAGGCTTTCAGTTGTGTTGAAACAGTGCGTGAGATGGCAGATATCACCATAACACCCTGATAAACACACACAAGCATCGGTGTGAGATAACCACCTCAGACGTCACACACACACACACTGATCCAATCATTTCTGCTTACGTTTTAGACTCTGTTTGGAGACAACCCTGTCTCAATGGCCATGATCATCAGCAAGAACCTGGCTGAGGAGAGGAAGATTCTGGCAGCGGCCCAAATATCTGAGGTGGGAAAGTGGGGAGAGGAGGGAAAAAAAAAAAAAAGAAAAAAAAAACTCTTCTTGTTCCATCAGTCATAAAAACACACCTCGAGTGGCATTTCTCCAGCAAGATTTTATCATCTGTCATTAATAAAATGTCCAAAACAGTGTATTGGTCACAGCTTGTGAGGATCAGCCAATCTACCGATCAGTCTCAGATTTAAAATAATACATTCTTGAAAAATAAGGATCATCTGAGAAAAAGGTGGAGTAAGTGTTTGACGTGGACTTTGGGAGCCGGTTGTATGTGGATATGTAGTACATAAACGTGTCATGTTTGATGCAGAACTCGGCGCATAGCGCTCAGAGCGACATGATGATCGAGAAACAGAGAGAGCTGGACAACAAGGTGAAGGACATCAAGACCAAAGTGCAGGTGAGGACCAGTCACTAATCCGTCAACACCAGTACCACCAACCACTACTACTCGTTTGTTTCGCATTGACAACATATGTATACTCGAACAGTTCTCTGTAAAGTTTTTAACATATTTAACATTTATGGAAGGAGTCTCCAGTGTCAGGGCTTTGTAACAGTCAGAGATAAAGCTGTAACTTTACAAAAAAGGCAAGAGCAACAGCATGTTCAACACCAAATCAACGTCACTCGTTTCCTAGAAAGTCCTGACAGTTGCATTACGCATAGAGATTACGGTGACTTTAATGACTTGAACTTTTTTCTGCAAACCAGGAAACAGAGCAGAACATTAAGAACCTGGAGGATTTGCAGGATGAACACGACTTCAAGAGCAAGACTCTGCAGAATCATGGTATTTTCTTCTCAGACAACAGAATATCTATATTTAGGTTAATGTTATAACATGATAAGATATTTATAAAATGGCATACACAATACAACATGAGTGTCCCATTTAAAGTCCAGGTATAAACCTAAATTCTACTGCAAAATGAGAAAGACTGGGTCGGTTTGATGCTTGCAAGTAGGTTCTTGTGCTTTAGGAAAGTATTTGTTTGAAGTTGCTACACCACTGCTACAGGCGGTGCAGCTAGTTGTGTAAGGGGGCAATTACTTTTGCACAAGGAAACAGGGACGTTAGAGAGCCTTGTTCATTAAACCACTTAAATTTAAAGGTGCATTAGGTAAGATTAGTCTCCTTTCTCCAAGATTAGGTCTCTAACAGTTAGGTGGGTTCAACATTTGAATGATTCCCATTGATGTTCATGAAGCTCCGCCCCCAGGATCTGTGGTGGCCTGCAGTGTGTCTACAAAATGACCGACCGGAGACGCATTTAAACACAAGCATTCTGGACCAGAAGTCCGTGTTCCAAATGGGTTTTCTCAGCAACTTAATACATGTTTGCTAAGGCAACGGCTTAGAAAAAAAAAAAAAATCAATTATTGCATCTTTAAACTGTAAAAATCAGATTCATTTTGTCTAATATTTAGTCTAGTATGATGCTGGAATACATGCATGATTTTTCACAATAATGTGTATTTTACATTTGATGTGTTTTTAATAGTGTGTTAAAAATTTAGAACAGTTTAGAATGAGAATTTATTTATTTATTTATTTTGGGTTTTACAGAGGAGCTAAATGGAACGATATCGAGGGAGGAGCTGAATCGAGAGAAACTCTACCTCAAAGCCATGTTCATGAAACTCAACAATATGAGAGGGGTGAGACAGTTTTTGAGGGTGTGGTCCAGTGTTTCCATGACTACATCCAAAACTTCATACTAAATAATCGAAAACAGTACACCATGTGTGGTAACTGCTGTGGGCTACGACATTGTGGTATTATTGAATTCGCCCATTAGTTATTTCTCATGCTTACACCTGGGAACACCTTATATAATTGCAGCTGAGAATTGCTAAGATGGCTACCTAGCTAGCAACAGCTTGGTGTGTGTGTGTGTGTGTGTGTGTGTAGGGGGTGGTGGGCCAACTCTCAGAGTTGCTAAACCTGGTGGAGCAGCTGGAGTACGATCTGATCACAGTGGAGCTGTCCGAATGGAAACGACGGCAGCAGATGTCGTGCATCGGAGGACTCACCAACATCTGCCTCGATCAGCTGCAGAACTGGTAAGAGAACAAATGAACACCCCAGAGTTGGGTATTTAGGTGTTCTCGATACACATGAGCCGGATAATCCAGCACACCTGAGTCAGGTATTTTCAGGTATTCCGAACACACCTGAGCCATGTATTCAGGTATTCCCAAAGCATCAGACCCAGGTATTCTACAATATTCCCAACACATGGGAGCCAGGCATTATCAATTATTCCCAACACACCTGAAACACAGGTATATGCATAGTCCTAAACCACCTGAGGCAGATATACTCAGGGATTCCCAACAAAATTGAGCCAGGTATTCAGGTAACCCCAAAACACCTGAGCCAGCTATTCATGTATTCCCAACACACCTTCATCAGGCATTAATGTGTTCCCAACACACTTGAACCTGGCTTTCAAGTGTTCTGAAAGCTCCTGATCCAGGTATTCAGGTGTTCCCAATACTCCTGTGCCAGCTGTTCCCAAAGTGCCTGAGCCAGTTGTCTGCAACACACTTGAGTCAGTTATCCAGGTGTTTTTCAACACACTCAAGCTAGGTATCTAGGTATCTAGGTATTTCCACACACCCGAGCTTGGTCTTTAGGTCATCCAGATGTTTCCACCACACCTGAGCTAGAAATTAAGGTGTTTTAATTCACTTGAGCCAGATAATTAGATGTTCCCAACAGACCCGAGATGGGTATTCAGGTGTATCAGGACAGGTTCTTCAGGTGTTCCCAATGTACCTGAGCGAGGTATTCACATTCTTCAACTAGCACAGCTGCCTTTGCAGATGCCATTAGTAAAAATATACCAGTTAAGTCTATTACATTTGTTCAGGGAGCAATGTTTCAGCTCTAAGGCATGTGCTACCAATTTTGCAACAATGTTTTTACACAATGCTGGAGGAAGTTATGCAACTCATTCTGGTTTGTTTATTAGAGAACAGTCCTTTCCATGGATTGTCTACAGTAACAATGCGATTGAAGACTATGTTAACAATCTCTAAAGGCCAAAGTGCATGTATAAATGCTCAACAGTGTAAATTTTAATACACATGTGCACTAAGGCAAGTTTCTCTCTCTGTTCGTGTTCAGGTTCACATCGTTGGGCGAGTGTCTACTGCAGGTTCATCAGCAGTTGAAGAAGCTGTTGGAGCTGGAGCAGAAGTATTCGTACCCCCAGGACCCGATCACCCTGAGCCGGGGCTCGCTGGAGGAACGTGCACTCACACAGCTTAAAACATTGATCACCAAGTGAGGCTCCACTGTCTATCAGTCTGTTTCTATTCTATTCTATCTATTCACATGTATACTCACTATAACAACCATTATTCACTGCATTACTCATTACTGGGGGTATCTAGGTATCTCCAATGCACCTGAATCAGGTATGCAGTTGTCAGAATGCACCTGAAATAAATATTGAGGTGTTCCCAGGTATCCCCAACACTCCTGAGCCAGATAAACTGGCATTACCAGCACAACTATCCAGGTGTTCCCAGTGCACCTTAGTCGGGTATCCAGGTATTTCTGAAGCACCTCAGCCAGGTATCCAAGTGTTCCCAACACACTAGAGCCAGGTATCTCCAACGCACCTGATCTTTTTATTCAGGTATTTATCCTGGTGTTTCCAGTGCACCCGTGATGGATAGTAAGGTGTTCCCAAAGCACAAGGGCCAGTTATCCAGCTGTCCCCAAAGCATTTGACTCAAATATTTAAGTATCCCAACACACCTGAGCCAGGTCTCCAGGTATTTCTGAAGCACCTCAGTCAGATATACAGGTGTTCCCAACTCATTTGTGCAAGGTATCCAGGTTTTCCAAGCACACCTAGGCCAGGTATCAAGGTATTTCCAAAGCACCTGAGCCAATTACCCAGGTGTTCCCAAAGCACCTTAGCCAGCTGTCCAGGTGTTCCCAAAGCACCTGAGCCAGTTATCCAGGTGTTCCCACAGCACCTTAGCCAGTTATCCAGGCGTTCCCAAAGCACCTGAGCCAGTTATCCAGGCGTTCCCAAAGCACCTGAGCCAGTTATCCAGGTGTTCCCACAGCACCTGAGCCAGCTATCCAGGTGTTCCCACAGCACCTGAGCCAGCTATCCAGGTGTTCCCACAGCACCTGGATATATACATAGATGCTAGAAATATACATATAATATTTTAAAAATGCACGCCGTGTATAGTGTAGTCTGAGGGTGTGTGTGTGTGTGTGTGTGTGTGTGTGTGTGGTAGCTCCATGGTTGTGGAGCGACAGCCGTGTATGCCTACACAACTGCAGAGGCCACTGGTGCTGAAGACTGGTGTACTGTTTACTCTAAAAGTCAGGTATAAACACACAACACCACACACTCTAAAACTATTACACACCAAGAATCTCAAAAACTACTTGGGGGGGGGGGGGGGAGGTAAAAGGTGTCTCCTGATGAGCAGGTTGTAACGTTTCTCTGTGCTGCTCTCCAGATTACTGGTGAAACTTCAGGAATTTAACCACACAGTTCGAGTAAAAGTGCACCTGGATAAGTAAGTCCAATAATAAACTTTAGTTATTAAAGCTAGTTATAAATGATTTACATTCTGCCACATTCCTGTGTGATCTGCCGCGTAAAGCCGAGCACTAGCTTGTGGTCATTACTGAAACATGTAGAAGTGAAGAAAACTAATAATTTAATAAATAATATAAACAGCTGACGGCTAAACCTAGCAAGCTAATCTAGCGAGCGGAGGCTAATCCAGTGAGTGAAAGGTTAGGAGTCTCAGACAAAGGACTGTCAATCAAGCATGCTCATTAGAATATTAAGCCACGCCCAGTAGAACAGCGTCAGATCAGTGTGATCAGATAATTCAGCTGCAGTTTTGAGTGTTTTAAAACATGATTGTTCTCTTTGTTTTTGTTTTCGCAGAGATGTGACAGAGAAGAGGAAAGGGTAAGTTTGAATATTTTGCAAAAATCTTTTCGTAGAATCGTAAACACTTTGATGTTTATGTAAAATAAGGCTGTCTAAAGTATTAGTTTATGTTATTACTGTCCATTTGTGATTGTGTGACATTTCCAGGATTGATTTCTAACCTGTTTCCTGATTGCCTGGCTCAGTTTCCTGGAGGGATTTAAAAAAAAAAAATACCAACCTGTTGGTTGTTTCCTATGTTGACTTTCTGAATTTGTCTGCAGTTTCCGGAAGTTCAACATCCTCGGGACAAACATGAAGGTGATGAACATGGAGGAGTCGATCGGGATGGCTGCTGAATTCCGACACCTGGTAAAGAATTCAGTACTACCTACAGTATTCATCTCACATTTACAGTAGTTAAAAATTACCAGTATGTGTTACTTTTTTTCTTTTTTTAAACTAAAACAGCAACTGAAAGAGCAGAAGGTAGCGGGAAACAGGACGAATGAGGTAACGGTTCACAACAATGGCATCATTTACTGACACACAGGCCCTCATTCAGGAAACTCAAACTGAAACTAAAACTAAAACTAGCCACACATGCTGTAATGCTCTGTTTCTGTTTGTGTTTGTGTGTGTGTGTGTGTGTGTGTTTGTGTCAGGGTCCACTGATTGTCACTGAGGAGCTCCACTCTTTCACATTTGAGGCGGAGCTCTGCTGGTCAGGACTAGTCATCAACTTTGAGGTGAGGAATAAAGTTCACATATATATATATACATATATATATATATATATATATATATATATATATATATATATACACAGAAAGACAAAAAAAGAAAGACACACACACACACACACACACACACACACACACACCACTCAAC
>CM074998.1:17000887-17008387 GCA_037576825.1 Pangasius krempfi
TAGTATAGTATAGTGTAGCGTACTATAGTAGTGTAGTATATTAGAGTAT
Organism: Pangasius krempfi; assembly: GCA_037576825.1. Taxonomy (NCBI): domain Eukaryota; kingdom Metazoa; phylum Chordata; class Actinopteri; order Siluriformes; family Pangasiidae; genus Pangasius; species Pangasius krempfi. The sequence continues at coordinate 17,000,937 of CM074998.1, forward strand.
AGAATAGTATAGTGTTGTGTAGTATAGTATAGCGTAATATAGTAGTGAGGTATATTATAGTAGGGCTGCACAATATAACAATAATATTGCTATCATAATAAATGATCTCACCATACACTTTTTGATGTTAGAAGTTTGTACTAAATATTTAAATTTGTGAAATGTTAAAAGTTAACTAGAGATTTATTTTCTCCTGTAAGGTCTTTACACAAATCACACGAGTGTAATAAATTCTGCTCTCTGTCTGTGTGTAGAACACGAACCGATGGACGTGGATAAGAAGCCAGACGATTATATCAGAACCACACTAATCTCCGTCTCTGAAATGTGAGTGATAACATTACTATCTTATCAAATTCTGTTAAATTTTATTGCAAAACATTGTTACATTTTAAGTAAAAATATCTCGTCTAGGAACAGTTTCAGATTTTGAAGTTGAAATGTCATGCATTTTAGATCTTAGTGGCTACCTGATTGAAAGCATACTATATAAATCATCATGTGTTATTAATAGGTTTAAAAATAGCACTTATTGAGTTATAGAATTAGTTATGTTTCTGAGATTGAAAGGCTTAATGAGAAAATAGATTAAAACTTTTCAAACTAACCAGTATTAGAGATTTCAGAGTTATAAAGTTTTCTGGATTTGTTCAAAATTCCACTTTCTAATTGTTGGTAATGTAAAATTGAGTAAATTTCAATACTTTAGAGTCGTATTTGCTGGAATGTCAAAACTTTGAAGTCCCAGATTTCAAAATAGCTGTTCACCCAGAGACAAGGTTATAATAATAATACTAATACTACTACTACTACTAATAATTTCACCAAATGTTGAAATGTCGTAATCTCCGACCTCCGACTAGGGAAAACCAAAGAAAACACCTCCTCAACTCTGAAGTCCTACACGGGAACCCGGGATGGTCTCCTCAACACCAAGTTCAGCAAGTGACGTCAAACCAACATGGCTACTCACAGCATGAACAGTAAAAACAACCTTTAAAATGAGTTATACTGTATATACAAGTATTTGCTTAGTATTTGACTAGTTTTAAGGATGTAAATATACATCCCTCATCACAGTTAGCTGGCTAGCTTGTTGCTAACAAAAGACGAAACATGGAGGTGTCCATGTTTTTTTTTTTTTCCCCACCACTTTGTAGCTTGAACGCATGAAGGTCGAAAAACGACATAGCTCAGAGTTTCCACTTTCTATGAGGTAAGACAAATGCAGCGTAAAATCCGTCTGTTCGTGTGTCTGCAGGAAAACGTCAGAGTATAACGACATCATAATGCCGTTGTCGCCTGAGGAGTACGGAGAACTGGAGCGCATGGTACGGAGCACATTCAGTCACGTAAGCGTAACCCTAGGATTTAATTTAATTTAATTTAATAACATTTGGGATACAGCGCCACTGATTTGTTGCCATTGTTAGTAAAACTAAATATCGTGTATATCAATAAATATCACAATACGATATTTGTGTCATGTTGCTCGTACCTGCCCAACCTTTATTTTGGTTTCATTTTAAATTCAAATAATCAAAGAAAAACTCATACTGGTATGCAAGTGTGTGTGTGCGCGCTTGTGTGTGTGTGTGTGTGTGTGTGTGTGTGTGTGTGTGTTTTAGCCATTTTGACATCTTTGCTTTGATCCTGTAAAATGATTAGGACTGATCGAGTGTACGCTGGTGTTAAGTATAATTTTAATTTTGAACTTATTCTCTTTTTTTTTTAGACTCGTGATCTGACCGGAGATCTTGGAGAGGTAAGACGATTTAAATAAATGTGTTTCATTATCAGTTAGGTGAGAGATTGGAGTTGATGTATTTTCCGGTTTGACTCCGCCCCTTGCCTTAACCTTTACACCTCTTTGTGAATGAAATGATACAAACAGTAGAGAATTTGCAAGTGTGCGTGAAATGATATTTTGACTTTCAGTTCACCTTTTGAGTAAGATTTTCACTCCATGCTTTCACTTTTCACCGTCGTGTAACTTCTGTCCTTTTTCCGCGCCGGTTTGGTGTAATAAAGCCGAGGAGAAGCTGGAAGTGCGATTTTAAGTTTCTCGCATGTCGAATTGGAATTAAACACGTAGTTGTGATGGTGGAGACGTCAGGGACAGCGTATAGCGCTACGTCATGATGAATAATTTACATCACACGGAGCTGAAGTCTCCCGTGTCGTGGGTGGAGTTGAAGAATGGATCTGAAGCTGTGATATCCGGGTTCTTATTCATTTTTCATATGTATTTGTTCTGATGAGTAATAACCCACCGTTACCTCGTTCTCTCCTGTGTGCAGCTGTGTTGTGGCCTTTCTGATGAGTGATGAACGAACAGAGCCAAGAAGTTCACCGATCTTCCCAATCTACAAAACAAATGTGGGAAAAAGAAGAAGAAGAAAAAAAAAAAAAAGCACTTGAGGTTCAGCATATCCTCTTCCCTTTCACTCAGATTTTTCTAGAAGCTCAACTCACAGGTCTAACGCCTACATTTAAAAAAAAAAAAACAGCCAAAAGGACTTTAATGCACCTTACATGGTAAAAGCACTTACCTGCTGCTGATGCACTTTCTCTCTCGCCTTTTACGTTAGACAGGAAGGTGCACCAAAAAATATATAGAAAAAAATGCACCAAAAAATATATAGAAAAACGTGTTAGAGTTTCGACATTCTCTGTGCCTTCTTGCAATCATTTTCTTTTAGGATATAAAAAAAAAAAACAATTCTTTACAATGGAAGGTCGGTCACTGTAAATCCACCTCTTCCTCCAACCACACGGCTCGCTAGTATTTAATATAAATCTGAACCGGGGTTATTTTATCGCCATGACAACAACTCAAGATGTTCACGCGACCACTGTCGTATAAAACGATCACAATCGCAGAAGAAACAAGCGCTTTGATAGCGAATAAACTTGCATGCTTAGAGTTAAGTATCTGTCAATTAAGTTCCTGTCAATTTATTGTTGTCATGGTTACCACCTTCTGGGAAACGCCCACATTAATGCCTGACGTACACACGGAGTTCGTGTTGGTGTTGACATAATGGTGCAGAAATCCGACAGAAATTAAAATACCATTGAATATTTCTCACCACTGCTCATTGTAACTGCAAACAACAACAACAACAACAACAACAACAACAAACACAGCAAACGTGTAAATCATGTGTTTCGAAAGCTTCGCTTTTATTTGATGTTTCGTTTGTGAAATAAATACTCAGCGTCATCTGTAACACAACTGAATCGTAACAGCGTAAGAGGAAGAGTACAAACAGGAACGTACGCATATTCATATTAATATAGAGAGTATATATATATGTGTATATATATATATATATATATATATAATAAATAATACATTCAGTCATAAACACAACCTGTGATTGGTCAGAGTGCAGGGTGTCACTAGATTAGACTCATTTCTACAGCTGAGTGTATTGTCTGCGTTATGATTAGACTTTGCTAGAAATACCCTGGCTGATTCCACTCCTCTGCAGCAGCAACTCGCCAGAAAAATAACAGCTTGTGCTAACCTGGGACGGGAAACGGGTTTTTTTTTACTTGTAGGGGCCTTCGCAGTATACGGGATAAATGCTTTCCCAGCCTGGATACACTCGTACAACGGATGTGTGGAGATATCTGCAGTGCAATCCAAAATAATAATTTTTTTTTTTTTTTTTAAAAAAGAGGGGAGAGAGGGCACATAAATAATCAAAAGAAATCAGCGTACTTCAGATGAACAAAGTACAGGCAAAGGGTGCCAATACTTTTGAAAAAACAGTGGGGTTCACTATGTCTGTGGGGGGAAAAAAAACATTTTTAAACTCAGAGCATCACTCATGACTTTACTCTTTACTTATACTGTGTGTCTATCTATATATATATATATATGCCAGACATGTTCCAGTACTTAATTACAATTTCCTCACATATAACAGTTTACAATATGATCAATATAATGTGTTTAAATCATGTGGTTTTTTTTTAAAATGTTTTTTTTATGTCCAAGTGTCCAATTTAACAACGTTTATAGACAGCTAGTGTCCCTGCTGCTGATGTCATACACGGATATCATCACATAATTTCAGTGTATTTTAGTACATTTGTAAATGTAAATAAATGCAAACATAATCCACTGATGATTCTCGCAGACAGATCCGTGTGATCAGTATCTCCAGGCTGGAATTTCTTTTGGGCTTTTGTTTTTTTTCCATTTGTTTCAAGTCATTTCCATCCAATAAATAAATAAGCAAATAAATAGACAAAGAAGTAAACAAACTTGTCGTGAGTCTGATTTGGTCTTTACAACGTCTTGCCTCTAGTCTTAATTTCTCTGGTCCCTAAAACTCACCTTGTCACACTTCAGTGCATTCAGAACAGATCTCTGACACTAAAACCACACACACACACACACACACACACACACACACACACACACACATAAAACAAAGCGTCCTGTACAATCACATGCTAAACACACACCAGCCCATAATCACCAGTACAGTACATCACAATAATACAAAGTTAAACCCACTTTAACCTCCAGCACAGAGCAAACACGCTCACACACTTCCGCGATAACGTGTGTGAGGAAAGATCACGCGCACCCCAGGTGTATAAATAAGAACGCTTTAGAGTTGCACATAATATGCGAGTTCGTCAAGCACACTTCGTAGGCAGCCTATTCCAAAATGGAGCACGATAAGACCGTCAAAACAAATTTAAATTTTTAAAAAAATTTTTTTTTTACAATTTTCATACTATTATACATTTTGTACTAATAACCTGGACAATCTGTAGAACACGATACAAAATAATGGTTTATGGCATGACAGTGAATTATTACATGGTTGAGAAAACCGTTTGGAAAGCTGTGTTATGGTCCAGAGTGATAGCTGTGTTTAGATGGCGCTCGTCAGTCATTTTATAGACGCATTTTAACGTCACTGAACTCCACCCACATCTCAGACTGAAATCGGTGAGCACCCAGGGCAGCCAGATAATTCTCCTGTGTTTAAAAAATAAAAACACGCTGTCCTTCAACAACAAACGCAGTAAAATCCGAATAAACACTAAACACTTGAACTTGGAGTTCCCATCCCCCATGATGGAGTCATTTATTACTGATGATGAGGATGAAGCTGGACGCAGAATTAGCGATGTTGCTCCTGGACAGGTTTGTAAACACGATCTGCTTTAAGTTGTTTGAACGACAGCTTTATATAATGAATCAAGTAGAGACGTTTTTTATTACTTAGAGAGCCAATCAAGTAAATTAGGATAAACCAGCTGCACAGAAATGTACGTATGTAGCGCGGATTAAATGCTAAAACCGAAGCTTAAAAGCTCATGAGAGCTCATTACAAAGAAAAACAGGACCTCGAAGGCACGCTTTTTCTTACGACCGTTCTCATAAATCAGCTCGAGACGTATTTTGCGTGTGTTTATAGTGTTATGACTCGGCTTTCAAGCAGCTGATGTCCGAATGCGCTTCAGAGTGATGTCATGACAGTCCTTGCTAATTCTACCGCCGTAGTTTCTGGAGGCGGAGCTTTGCGTACATGGGTGGGAATGAGGGGCGGGCTCAAGGAATGAATAAATCGTTCAAATCATATTCATCTCCACGTACTATACCAAATCTTTACAAATTTTGAAAAAAAAAAACTTAGTTAAAACTATTGGTTTCAGTTCTACACTCTGATTGGCTGAGCCACATCCTCACACACCTGTGACGCATCACAAGAACTGATTTCTGTTTTTATTCGCCAGGTTTTCAACCAGCCAACAAACAAATCACATCTAAGCCATTGTTCTGTCTGTAAAATACTGTTGTGTTTGTCCGTTATGTTGCTTAGCGTTAACTTCCCGAGAAATAGCTTTCTAAACGGCTTCTGCCGCAGCGAGCGAAAAGCTTTGTTCTAAAGTTCTGTATGGAACCTTTAAAAGCTTCCTTAAAGGTACAAACTGAAAACATTTTAGGATTTTAGATTTGAACTTTAAGATTATTTTTATTCGCCTCATGCACGTCGAAACCACATTTCACGTGAATCACATGACTGTGGAAAAGGGGGCGTGTCTTTACAGTTGGAGATCTTCCAAGCAAGAAGTTCAGATTTATGTGCATTTTTTAATGAATGTGAAATCCCTGCTTCGTGCTGAATATTGTGATGTACTGTGTTTGTGATTATTGATGCACATCTAGACCGTTAACCTTTTAAAATCCATAAAAAATGCAAACAACAATGCGTTCGAAGAAAAGCTCATCCACGAGCCCAAGCCTGAAAATCTAAAATCCTCGTTTCGGTAACTATCTATAAAACCAAAAAAAAAATATGACAATAAATATTTCTCAATATCTAACACTACACGTATACATAATATACAACACATTCAGAGTGTGTGTGGATAAGCAACACGCCTGCAGTAAAGGGAAACAGTGTGTGAATGTCACAGGGTTGCCAGATTGAAAGGTTTTAAATCCTCCTAATTAACGGTCAATGAAATTATAGCAACAATTAGAATATTGATTTATTTATAGTCAATGTTTCCTGATTAAATAGAGATAGAAATGGCTGAGCGGAATTCCACCAAGCTGGCAACCCTGTGGAGCATCACCTTCAGGTTACATACCTGTAACACACACACACACACACACACACACACACCACCACCACCACCACCACAACACACACACACACGTCTAACAAGATCCATTATAAATACACACTTCTGCACACGATCACATAATTACACAGAGTCTACTGAGAAAATCAACAGGAACATGGCGCGCGCGTGCGCACATACACACACACACACACTCACACATACACACACACACACTCACACACTCTCACACTCTCACACTCTCACACTCTCACACTCTCACACTCTCACACTCTCACACTCTCACACACACACACACACACTCTCTCTCAGAGCATGCCGTCCAGGTTCTTCTCTGCCGTCTCCTTTTCCCCGGCACCGCAGCTCTCCTGAGGACTGTACTTGTTGTGGTAATCCTGCAGAATCGTCACAACGTCATGATGACCGAAGTGTACGGCCTCGTCCATGGGTGTGTTCCCCCACCTACACACACACACACACACACACACAAGATGCTCATGATGCTCTCGTCAGTCATCACAGACATCACAGTCTGAAATCGGTACGTGCCCAGGGCAGCCAGATAATTCTCCTGTGATTAAAAACCACGCTGTGCTTCAAAGTAAAAAAAACGTAACAAGAAACGCAGTAAAACCCGAATAAACACTAGCAGAGTTTTTTGTTATTGTTTCTATAGTAACAGCTCATTCACAGGGACTTGTACGGCGGACGCTCCACAAAAAAAATCGTTGATATGGTAAATTTTTCTGTCCAGTATCAGATAAAGTTTTCTTCAGGACACTTTTGTTGCGGTTTCTCGGTAACATGGCAAGCTGTATTTATTTTTT
>CM074998.1:17013387-17016876 GCA_037576825.1 Pangasius krempfi
TGTTTATGTCGCTTATGGAAGGAGTCTCCAGTGTCAGAGGAAAAGCTGAAAAATTCTAATCATTGGCAAATTGCTGTGGTATAAGAGGAATAAAACACTGGTAGTGACAGTAACTCTAGTCCGTCACACCACCCTGGTGTTGATTATTTTCCTATAACAGCACCACACACACTGTTTTATTTGTTAAATATAAAAGAAAAACTAGCCAGTTCTTACCTCTGGCCATCAACAGTACAGAGAGACACGGCCCAGAAATCAGGACTGAACTTAGCCAGCTGGGGGATGTAGTCCGCCACCTACACAACACCACAATACAACAACACAACATTAACACAAAGCCTCTTCTTTATCAGCAAGCTAACACTCTGAAGGTTCAGAAGTCTTATCACACACACACACACACACACACACACACACACAAAAACACACACAAATATGATTACAGCGTCACCTGTCCTCCAGAGAGCTTCTTGGCGCCGTCGTACAGCTCATCGATGTGCGACGTGAACGACTGGAAATCAGGAATCACAAACCTCTTCCTGAACGCCTGAGTGAGCAGCACAATATTGCTCTGGACACATCTACACACACACACACACACACACACACACACACACACACACACAGAGATAAATGGCTGATAAAAATACAAATTATTCCAACAATGTGTACTCTTTCTGTGTACATTCTGGTCATCAGTTATACCTAATAATACAGAAATATGGAAAACGTTCATCATCATTTCCACTCCGGGTTTCTGGACCGAGGACCGTGTTCACAGCTGCACACTGACTTCCTTCTTATAATGAACATTTTTATTGTCGTATGTCGTGTGTGTAGATTTCCTGAAATAACACCCACGCTGAAATCTAGCGAGCTTCATTTCCCCAAGATGCAATTTATATGACTATATAACACAACAGTGATATATCAACTAGTCATATTCCACAATACTGAACACACAAACTCAAACGATAATCAGCAAAAAATCGTTACGGTAATATAATGCAGATCTCATGATAAATATCACAATATACTTTATTTCTGTTAGAATACCCTTTTACTTTTCATTTAAACAGCATTTATGAAGTCTGACAAGCAGCTGATTTGATGTTAAAATTCTGTACTGAAACTTTAAAATTGTAAAACTTACTTACCTACTTAGTTAGTTAGTTAGTTAGTTAGTTATGCTCAGCCCGAGCATTAAGTGTTACTGTTTTGTTTTGGCTATTATTTCTTATGTTTGTTGTCATGGTTACATTCCAACATGGAGATAAACACACAAGGCCTGTACAGTCTCATGAGTCAGTGTCTCAAAAGGCTGCATGAAACTGAGAAAAATATCACATCGTGATTACTTCGCTACATGACATGCCTCGCATCGTGGTATACAAATAAAACTTTTGAACCTGTGATGGGTTACGGTTTAAGATTGACCTGACTTAAAAAAAACACAATAAAACTACATTTATGAATAATTGTACACAGTGGCAGCTTCTCTAGGGGAGAAAAAGCAGCACAGCGCCTTGTGGAACACCAAACCTTACTTTCCCTGTCTTAGAGAAGTCACCATAAATATTTACACACCGAAAATAATCAGGTAAGATCTGAGCCAGGAAAAAGCTGTCCTCTTAACGTCGCAACATTTTCAGTCTATCTAGAAGAATAATGCCATCTGTGGAGAGCGAGTAATCCAAGCAAAAAGACACAACCCTGGAGTCAGTACTTGGGCATTTACTACTTTAACCAGCGCTTTTCAGTACAACGATAAGCTGTAAATCTTACAAAAGTTTTCATGCATATTGTTCAGCCTTACTGAGCATTTTAATACTTAAATAAATACCTGTACACACATTTACACAAAATACACTAATATTTACATTATATACGCTAATGTTTGCTAGCCCCCAAAAGCAATATTAGACAAGATGGGGAACGAAGTAATTACATAAACACTGGAGATTGTACAGCAAATAATCCTGTAATCCCACCATCTACTTCTGTCAGAAGAACAGGCCAGATGGAGGATCTCAGCAGGAAGCTTTATATGCAAACATTTCATCTGGGTGTGACTGGATGCCTTCCTGCTTCTGAATACTGCCAGCCAATCAGAAATGAGTATTATCCCTCCTAGTGTATTTACTCATTTAAACAAACATAAATAAACAAACTGTCCCTTGTTCTAACATATATAAAGGATCACAGAGTCCTGGATGGTAATAACCATTTGGTATTAAAGACTGACACACATACACACACACACACACACACACACACACACACACACACACACACACACACACACACACACTTATTCACCCATGTAAAGGGATTTAAGTCCCTTCCACACACCACATCCCTTTTTATCCTTCTGTATGTAGCTGCAGATGATCACTGAATCAGCCTCATGAAGTCTGAAACACTCAGGTCAGGATTTCAGTGAAACCAGACAGACACCAAACACCTGAACACTGCTGAATATTTAATAATCAGCTCTGGCTGACGCTCACAGAGCAGCCAATCACACGCCTGGGGAGCTGAATCCGCCATTAATAATGAATAATTCTTTACTGGGCGACTGAGACGAGAAAAAAGGAGATCTTTAAAACCAAAATTAAAGACGTGTTTATCGTGATATCACACACAGACACACACACACATACACACACACACACACACACACAAACACACAAGGTAATGTGAGTGTTGTTACTTTTTAAAGAGGTGTCGATCCAGAGCTCCATCAGACGTGGTCTTCAGTGTGATCTTCAGCATCTCCATACACTCCTTCAGACGGGGATCTCCTGTACGCAGACCTGTCGCTTTTAAAGCCTACACACACACACACACACACACACACACACACACACACACACACACACACACACACACACACACACACAGAGAGAGAGATAATAATGTATAATCAAAATAATTTGTTAAATATATAACACCAGGGGAACTGTTTGGATTCTATAATGCATGTTAGAAGGGTTCTAGAATATGGATTAACTCGAGATGCTTTTGCAAGACTTCCAGAATGCTGAATGCTTAGTGGAAGGGTTCTAGAATGTGGGATGTTAAGTGGAAGGGTTCTAGAATGTGGGATTCTTAGTCAAAGGGTTCTAGAATGTGGGATGTTAAGTGGAATGCTTCTAGAATGTGGATTGATGTGGGATGCTTGCTGTGAAGTTTCTAGAATGTAGAAGTGGAAGAGCTTTGCATAATTCCACATAGAACCTCATTCAAGATATGATGATAAGGGACCGTGTGTGTGTGTGTGTGTGAGTGTCTGTGTGTGTGAGAGAGAGTGTGTGTGCGTGTGTGTGAGAGAGAGAGAGTGTGTGTGAGAGAGAGAGAGTGTGTGAGAGAGAGAGTGTGTGTGTGTGTGTGAGAGAGAGAGAGAGTGTGTGAGAGAGAGTGTGTGTGTGTGTGTGTGTGTGTGTGTGTGTGAGAGAGAGAGAGAGAGAGAGAGTGTGTGTGTGTGTG
>CM074998.1:17041248-17060037 GCA_037576825.1 Pangasius krempfi
GAGAGAGAGAGAGCAAAGAGGGAGAGAGACAGAAGGACAGGAAGGATGAAGATAAGAAGGGACAGAGAGAGAGAGAGACAGACAGACAGACAGATATTTGTATCTCTTTAATTTGAATATTATCCATATGTAAAAATACTTCTGTCTATTATAAAGATAGATAGATAGATAGATAGATAGAGACAAAGAAACGCAGCTTGTCATGTTACTCAGAAACTGCAGAGCGTAAACTCCTCTGTCCTGACTGTTACAAAGCGCTGACACTGGAGACTCCTTCCATAAACGTTACATGAATAAACGTCTCCTTACTTTCACCGAATCGATTCATTTTTAAAATCTGTTTATTATCAGTGGAGCGTCCGCTGTACCTTCAAATGAGCTGTTGCTATAGAAACGATAACGAATCAGAACGAGCGCATTAATATAAACCTGCACTACTGTCAGAGCTGCTGTTATAGAAAACTAATCAACACCTTCTGACCAATCAGAGTCCAGAACTCAACAGCACTGTTTTATATATATATATATATATATATATATATATATATATATATATATACACACACACACACACACACACACACACACACACACACACACTACCATGTCATACTCTGTCCTAATCCCGCTCTACACTTTGCTCTAAGGAAGTGCAGTCAGTAATACTGTACAGATCTAATCATCGTCTTCCTCTTCATCCCTGATAAAACCGTGACTTCTGACCTCTGAACATCTAACACAGCGAGAGAGAGAGAGAGAGAGAGAGAGAGAGAGAGAGATTAGGATAATCTGGAGCTCATGGTCTCAACACGCAACACACACCAGCACTCTCTTCATTTCTTTTGTTTTATAATAAAATATTGATTTAAAGCAAATGTTCAGCCAAAAAAAGTCCAAAATCTCACCAGACTGTGTCTAAATCATCCCACGTTTACCTCAGAGCACATAATTAACACCATTTTTACATCTCATGTCATCTGAAACACTTCTAACGTACAAGTTCCGCCTTCAGATATTAGGCCACGCCCCCTGCGTGAGTCTGCTGCTAGCGCGGAGCGACACCAAACGTCACGATTTCCACTGTGACTGATTTTCTCTCTGTGATCAACAAATGTGTCCGAGACTCGAACAGCTCCAGCAAGCCGACAGATGAGACGCACATATAGGGCTCCACGCTAACCTGGAGGCTGTGCGCTTTTATTTCTGTTAGCTACAACACCCTCGGAGCTCCACTGCAAAACTAACACACCGAAGACGTCCACAAAATGTTTTGATGCTGCGTTAAGTCGAGGCGTCCCTCAGGGCTCTGTACTCGGCCCGCACCTTTTCACAGCTTCTCTTCGCTCGCGTTCTCCGCCGAGAATAAAATACACCATCACACACTTCCAGGTTCAATTCCACTAAAAAAAAAAACTGACTTTGAAATCATTTAAAACACATCATTTTAGCAACCCATAGTGCTTTACAGTGTTTATTGTTATTGCTAATAATAATAATAATAATAATAATAATATCTACTTTACTGATTATGTTTTTGCCATTTTTGGTTCCTGAATGTTCTCGAACTCTTATAAATAATGAAGAAATGAAGACTGGAGCTCTTTGTGTCAGTCCTGCACTCATTCCTCAGTCTCACTTCCTCCCAGATAATCCCTACCTCTCCCCCTGCACGCTCCTTATCACCTCAAATAACCGGAAGTGCTGAGTTTAGGCTGCTTACCTCGCGCTCTCTCCGGGATGCTCACGGACACCGCGGACACCGCAGACACCGCAGACACCGCGCGCGCTTTTCCGCCGCCGGATCTCCACCTGGACCGCCCCCTCCCCCTTCACCCGCCCCCCCAAACACACACACACACACACACACACACACACACACACACACACACACGCACACACACACACAGAGTGGGCGGAGCTCAGACACAGTCCTGATCCAATCACAGTGGACTGGCTGGATGGAGCTGCAACGCGCCTCACCTGCGGGACACCTGAGCGCGAGCCACATCGAACCTGAGCAGGTGATGCACCTGTAAAATATCTATAAAATATCTTCATTATTAGGAAGAACTGAAAAAATGTCAGACAAAAGTAACAATAGTGACAAATAAAAATATAAAGCTTTTAGCTTTTAATTATTAATAATATCGCCGGTAAATAAATAAGTATTTAAAGAATTTTACTTATTAGTAACGTCATTGGGATGCCTAATTAAATAAAAATATATATATATTAATAATATTATCTGTAAATAAATGGAGTATTTACAGTAACTAGCCATTGATAACATTTTAATTAATGTTACTAATTGTGTAATTAATGTAATTTAAAAATAGAATATATGAAGTATTCAGTTATTAGTAACATTATTAGTAAATAAATGGAGTATTTACATTATTTAGTTTAACACTGCAATTTATAAAATAGAATATTTGTTTTTTAGTAAGGGAAGAATTATAATTTAAATGTGATCTATTTATTTATATTTAATTATAAGCGCTTGATTTATGAATACAGCTGTTTTTAATAGATCTTTATCGTTATGCAGTTCATTCTCTGACCAGCAGGTGGCGACAAAGACAACGCTTTAAACCCGGAAACAACATTTTATATCACGATAATTGTCCTAGTTTTTTTTTTTTTTTTTAAACTTACTATATTACAACGACAGAATACAAACATGCTCCTGTACATTTGTCCTTGAAGCAGGATGTAGAATTCAGTATTTGAGAATCAGAATTAAAAACTGAACGAGAAATGAAAGTTTGCTTTAATCATTATTGAGTAAAAACACTTTAAACACAGAGCTGCACTGAGCCACATCCAGAACTACACCTTCACTTCCTCCGTGATGGACTGTAACCTTTAACCTTTAACCTTTACCTTACACACTTAACATCTTACACCACAAGAGAAGCGTTCCTCAGTCAGCTCCAGCTCCAGCTCGGGTCTCGGGTCCGGCCAGGATTCAGACACTACAGTACAAAATGGCTGCACCCTACATAGTGCACTAGGTAGTGAACAGGGGATGAATTCAGACTCAGCACTAGTTGTCACTTTCAGCTCCTTATCAAAGTGTGTGTGTGTGTTGTGTGTGTTGTGTGTGTGTGTGTGAGTGTTGTGTGTGTGTGTGTGTGTGTGTGTGTGTGTGGTAAGTGAGGTTTATTACTGCCCAATTAGTGTAACTCTATTATTAACCCTGATTAATTGCTGATGACACTAATGATGTGTCTGAACTCTGCCTCGAGTCACAGCAAGGAGCAAGAGAAGCACACACACACACACACACACACACACACACACACGCACACGCACACACAGTCAGACACAGAGACACACACACGCACACATATACACACACACACATACACAAACACAGTCAGACACACAGAGACACACACACACACACACACACACACACACACACACACACACAGAGTCAGACATACACACACGCACACATACACACACACACACAGTCAGACACACAGAGACACACACACACACACACACACACACACACACAGAGTCAGACATACACACACGCACACATACACACACACGCACACATAAACACACACGCACACATATACACACACACACACATACACAAACACAGTCAGACACACAGGGACACAAACACACACTGAGCTGAACTGTGGAAGTGACCACACCCCTGCACTCACTGTTTTATCTCTCTTCCTTCTCAATCTATCCTCTCATCATTTTCTCTCTGTCTGTCTTCCTACTCACCCCTTTCTTTCTTTCTTTCTTTCTTTCTTTCTTTCTTTCTTCACTCTCTCCATATATCTGTTTCTCCATCACCACAACTCATTCCACCTCTTTTCTTTCTTTTCCTCTCTTCCTGTCTCCACATCACCTTTTCTTTTCAATCTCTATCCATCTCTTTCTATCCATTTCTTCCTCCTTCTCACTGTTTTTAATCTATCTCTGTCTCTAACTCTGTTTCTTTCTGTCCATTTCTCAGTCTCTCTCCGTCTATCTGTTTATCGCTCTGTCTCTCTCATCTCTCATTCTCTCTCTTTTTGTGTCGTATGTGACAAGGTCACTACCCAATTAGGCTAACACTCTCTCTCTCTCTCTCTCTCTCTCTGTTCCTCAACTCATCCACCAATCTGTCAAAACACATTACCTCTGCTGTGATTCTCTCTCTCTCTCTCTCTCTGTCCTTTACAGAGATAACCAGAATTTTAAGAAACATTATTATCATCCTCCTGACATGTTAATTGTGAAAGAGGGAGATAGTTTGGAAAGAGAGAGAGAGAAAGACAGAGAGATGAGAGTTGGACAGGGTGAGAGAATGAAGGAAGGGATGGAGAGATGAGAGAGAAAGAAATGGAGGGATGAGAGAGGGAGGGATGAGAGAGAGAGAGCGAGAGACGGAGAGATGAGAAAGAGATGGAGAGATGAGAGAAATGGAGGGATGAGAGAGAGAGCGAGAGATGGAGAGATGAGAAAGAGAGATGGAGAGATGAGAGAGAAATGGAGGGATGAGAGAGAGGTGGAAGTGTGAGTGATGGACTGAACAGCTGAAGGTCACCGAGTATCTAGTGGTTTTCTAAGAATCCGTAATCACCATGACAACATCTCCATGGAGTAGGGCTGTGATTGGTCGAGCTTGACTTACTGCTTCACATCTCTGTGTGTGTGTGTGTGTGTGTGTGTGTGTGTGTGTGTGTGTGTGTAAATCACTGTTGTTTCCAAACACTTTTACTAGAAAGCTCAGAGTGTGTGTGTGTAAACTGAGGGGGATGTCACAATGGATTTGCTCAACATGTCACACACACACACACACACACACACACACACACACACACACACACACACACAAAAGAGCTGGTACTCGTCCCTTTCCTTATCCGCTGCTCCTCCTGTCATCCAGCTGTTATTTGACAGAGGTGTTACAGCTGTCCATTCTAGTGAGCATCCTCTCCCTCACACCTTCACTCACTCTCTATCCCACACACACACACACACACACACACACACACACACAGGCACCATATCCTGCTGAAGGGATGGAGAGAGAGAGAAAGTGAGAGAAACAGAGAGAGAGAGAGAGTTAAAAAGGAAAACCAGTAACAAACCTATTTCAAAAACCTATTTCTCTCCCTCTCTCTCCCTCTCTCCCTCTCTCCCTCTCTCTCTCTCTCTCTGCTCATGTTTGGAGTGTAGACAAGTCTCTCTCACACACACACACACACACACACACACACACACACACACACATAGCGGACAAAATCTAATTATGGTGTAAAAGTGTGAAGGCATTAATTGTAATCAATGATAATAATGATGATGATGTAATTAATAATAATTATGATGTAATTTTCTCAAATATGATTCGTAACTGATTATTAATATATTAATATATTCACACACAACTACATGCTGCTTTTACGATTCTCTGGTTTCATTGCACACAATCACACAATCACACAAACACACAATCACAGCTCAGGAGTTCGTACTGAATCACTGTGACCTGACAAGGGGGCGGGGCCAAATGTTGACTCCAAGGAGGGGTGGAGCTAAAACAAAAAGTAACATTTAGCTACTACAGTGATGCCTTCTGCTGCCATATTTAATATTTTACACTCTCTTAAAACAAAACAAAGGTTGAAATCTAGAAAATCTTTCAGAAAAATCCAAAATCCTCAAACATCCTCAACTATCCAAAAACATCCCTGTATTTAAAAACAAACTTTTCTCCTGTGTCTGTAGCTAGCTATCTAGCTAACTAGCTCTTCACGTTTGGTTAGTCCGATAACAACCTCTCGCTGTTACACTAGCTATATTTAACACCTTATTCATGGTGTAATTGGTTAGCTAGCTCTTTGCGTATGCTAACCTTCTCCAATGACAGTTATCTAGCTAGTAAACTAGCTAGGTTTAGCAAACAAATATTTACCCTTAAAAAAGAAAAAAACAGACACCACCGTGGTTGAAAATGGTTTCAAACAGTCACGTAAAGTGAATACTGAATAAATTCCAAACGTAACATGAGAACTGAACACACAACATTGTGCTGTACAAGTTACAGATCTGAGATAAATCAAAATTTGTAAAATGACGATTTCACGTACTGCATCAATAAACACACGAGGCACGCGGCCCTGTGATTGCACGAATCGTTTAATTCCAGGATTGAAGGTTACATCTCAAAGACAGACGGATAACACTGCATACGTATCGGCTCTCATTCAGCAAAACCTTTTATTTATTATTTCTTTAAAAAAAAAAAAACTCAACATGTACGACACTGAACACAGTGAGAAATTCACCATTATGGCACCATGTTATTATTATTTTATTTTTTTTCTTTACATGTCAAACCCTTTTTTCCTTCAGAATAACAGAAATAATTCACAGTACAGAATATTTGTGCAGTATTTAGTCTGAAAATCTTTCTATCAGTCTACGTCATGTGCTCACGGTGCTCATGGGAGTTTTACTTACCCGAACCTCTTTTCTTAGCAGAAACGATTCAATTCTAATGTTTATAATAAATTCATATTAACAATCTGGACATTTTAATGAAAAACATTGACCTTGTTATTACAGAAAGGTGGCAAATCAGCAACATGGCCTGTGCTCGGTATTTCGTGAGCTTGTGTAGCATTTAGGAGCTAGCATTCTTAAACAGCTAGCTACGTACCAAAAAAAAAAAGAAAAGAAAAGAAAGAAAATCCATTCTAGTGTAAATAGTAAATATCTCAAAAGAGTAAAATAGCTAGAAAAAAAAGTTAGCTGATATTTTTAACTACTTGACTGTCTGTTGTGGTTGTGTAGCATTAAGGAGCTAGCATTCGTAGATCGCTACCAAAAAAAGAAAACTCAGTCTTGTACAAACGTTCATTAACCCATGTTATGTTTCAATTGGTCGTTGTTTGACTGTTAGTTTTGTTGAAACTTTCTTCAAAAAAGTAGCTAGCTAGATAAGTTTAAAATGAGATAAAATTAGCTAACCACCACGTTCAACATAGCTATTCAACCTAGCTAGTAATGTTATTTACACAGCTAGCTAGCTGATAAATTATAAAAAGCTATAATAATATATATATAAAAAGCTTACAAAATTAGTTCCTGACTACCAGGCCACAATTCAATCTAGCTAGCAACATTAGCTACACAGCTAGCGAGCTCTTCATAAACATTTTATCAGTAGACGTTATACAATCGTGTGCTTTTTCTTAATTATCATTGGTTCCCTGATGTAGCCAATCAAAATCTTTTCTGCCTTTAAGTAGAAGTTTGAGTAAGTAAATCCCCCGTGAGTCGCTACGAGTGTTTTTTTTTCAAACTGTGCTAGCAACAACAAAAAAACATGTACATTACACCTTTTCACTCACGTTGTTTTTATTATTTTCTATTTTAAAATTTCTTCGTATCGTTCATAGTTTGAACTGATGTCACTTCACGTCTTTAAGTAGGCATATTTAAGATGGCGTTTATATATATATCTATATATATATAGATTATTTTGTTCTGAATATTAATCTTTTGATCTCAAATGTAAGTGTTAGAAATATGCAATATGTGTTAAATAAGTTCCAGGAATAAAATACATCCAGTATTTAATGTATAACAGCACAGTGATGAAGTTATTCGTAAGTAAGTAAACATTTGTTTAGAACATTTGTTTGGCCTCCAAGAATAAGCCTTTCTTGACCCTTTTTTACGCATATAAATGTATTTTTTTAAAAATCGTTGACAGCAAACAATGAACTTTTTTTTTAACTTACGCAAGATTATTCTTCGTCACACTGTACGAGATCCTGTATAATAACCTCTGTTGTGAATTCTATAACAGACTGTGTGATAGCGTGTCTCCGTGTCATACGATGAAGATCCTCTAACGGTAGATCTGCGATGAAAGAACACGACTGCGTTCTGCTCAAGTAATTAATCAGCGTGATCCGGAAATCGGCTCGCGCAGAAAACAGGCGTAAACACAAACGGAATTTTTCTCTGTCCATTAGCATGTTTCGCACGTTGCCATCGTGTCACCGTATTTTCTAGCAATCCGTGAATTCGCCGTCCTCCTATTGGTGGATTTTAGACGAGCGTCCAAGCAGCGTTCGCACACTTTAGAAAATTTCTCACAATGACAGAACTTTGTCGTGTTTGGTCGCAGTGGCACTAAATCGTGTCATGTTATATGTGTTCTAACACCTCCGATCTCAACTCACGACCGAAGAACTGTTTTACGATGTGCGATTTCTATCCGTGACAACCAGAGGATCAGTTATCGGTGAGTCGGGTTCGCTGTTTTTACTCTCATGGCTTTTAAACTGCTGGCTGAATGGAGCTCGCCAAGCTACAGGATAGACTGCTAATGCTAATTCAAGCCTAGACTTGTTTAGACAGGAGACAAACACCATATTTCAGTAACAATTCATTACATATTATTAAAGAAAAGACTTAAAAACAGGAAAAGATCAAAATTTGGATGACATCATGACTGCTTTCTCACAAAACTACATTTTTTTAAGCAGGTCGCACTTTACGCTTAAGTAATTTATCGTAAGTAGGAATACCTTTTTATAGCGTTACATTAATAATTTCACTTTAAGTACATCATCTCTATTCATATATATTTCACTTATACTGTATATCCTCCTCCAGTCATCATCATCATAATATTATTAATCATCATAATAATAATAGTACTCCAGTATGGTACAGTTTAATTCTAGATAATTATTATTTTTTTGTTTCATTTGTCAGCATTTTTCAGGTTTGTCACTTGGACAAGCCATAGATAACTCTAACACTACAAAAAAAAAAACACACACACACTTGATCTCAGATCAGCAAGCTCAAGTAAAAAAAAAAAAAAAAATACAAAAAGGCTTTTTTTCAGATTTTAGAAATACTTCACAGTTTTTTTTTTAAACAAAACATGAAAAATATGGCTCAGATCGAGTGAATGAGAGTTTAAGAAACGCAGTTAAACACAGCTAGGCCTCATGCTTCCTGAAAAGGTGTAAAATGTTGACCAGCATTATTTAGCAAAGCTAAAAAAACAAAGCACCTAGACAGACACAGCTAGCTAACTTTTCCAGTCTGATGCTAGCTGGCTTACATCACAACTTTACGAACACCTTTAAATGTTCTGTTTCAAGCTGATTTCTTTTTAACAAACATTTGACCGTTCTTGTAACAAAAAAAAGCTTAATTTTATGGGTGATGGTAGATCTCATGTACGAGGAAGCTAACAATGCTATTGAACACCGCTAGGCTGTTGTGTTACATGGCAAGTCGTGTACCGTGCCATGTTAGCTAGCTAGTCATATTAGCTAGCTTTTCTCTAAGAAATAGGGGAAGATTTTAGCTACAAATATACAAAATCCATCATTCTGTAAAAAAACAAACACAAACAAAATTAAAAAAAAAAACACAGCTAGCTGATGTAACTTAAAGCATCAAGGTGGAGCAAAAGGCAACGACAGAAATGACAGAAACTTTCAAATTAAGTGCTATAACAGAAGTGCTTAGTCGTTTAAGCTATCAAGTACAATACGGTCCTAATCAGCTGACCAGCTTATAAATAAATTAATCATCTGCATATTCATGTTTCTGATGGTTTCATATTACTGCCTTTTTAGTGGAATCTAAGTATACAGCCGCGTATAGCTCTCACTGTGTCTCACACTCAAACGCACGCTTATAGACCGACGACGTCTTTAACACTGAGTCGTGACCAGATAACGTGTGAAAATCCTTAGCTGGATAATAGATGAATGTCATAAACACAACTATCTACAACTCGACACACACCTCCGAGTGCTTACTGGTTTATCTGGAAAAATGTTATCACATCCTCACCGTTAGAATTGAATAAATATTAACAGTAATATGAAGTTTTAGCCGTTCTTTTCTTCCTGCGGGACTTAGCCAGGCCACGCTCTGATTGGTCCGTCGTGTGGCTTCCGTTAGAGGTAGAAGCCAGTAGGTGGAGGATCTGGGACAGGTGGGCGGGGCTTGTCGCCGGGCGTGGGTGTCGCACCGTTGTCATTAGGGAGTGGGCAGGTGATGGTGGGGTTGAAGACGAAGCTGTTTTCCATCTGAGTGCGCGCACACACACACACACACACACACACACACACACACACACACACACAGAGAAAGGACACGAGACCAAACTGTAATTCAGAAATGCATTACAAAATAGACTTAGCAAAAGAAAGCTATTGTGTGGAATTAGCATTACTGTCTAGGGAATGGAACAAAAACAATGTGTTAGATGAAGTGTGTGAGTGTGTGTGTGTGTGTGTGTGTGTGCTGGATAATGCTGTGAGTTGATTGTAGGTCAGTGGTGCTCATGCTTGGCTGAGCAGCGCAGCTCTATTCTCTTAACTGAAAGCTCTGACCTCAAAAACCTAAAACACACACACACACACACACACACACACACAAAACAATCCAGGACTGCCCACCAGACACGGAGGACTGAACTCTGTCTGCTTATTCCGCCTTTTTCACTACAAAATATCGCTTTTTCGGTGTCTTGCACTAAATAAAAACACTGACGATTTAAATAGAAAGGACACAAACATGGTGTAGTGAGATACGTGAGACAGTTTTGAGCCTAATGAGGACAGACGCGTCCCGCTGGAGCCCCACTGTGTCCCGCTGCTTCGGAGTCTCCCGCCCATTAAACCCTGTCCTCACGTATACGGACATTTTTGCAAACGTCGTCCTCCGGTCTACATGAAAACAACATTTTGGGTCTCAAATGCCCTCAAAACTGGAGAAATTTTAAAACTCCGCTTTCAATGTTTTTGTGTAGACGGGAGGTGTGTTTCTGAAAAAAAAAACATCGCGACGTGAATCTGCCACGCCCATCGCGTGCGTTTTTTCAGGCGTTATGAATGTTTATCACGGCTGCGGATCAGGTTGTTACTTTGTACTCTGCGATTTCTCATCTGATAAAATGATTGTAATTCCTATTCTAGGAAAAAGATTTTACATACGACAGTTAATAAGAAAGTGCATATGTTAAATTTTTAGCGTCTACATTTTAATTAAAAGAGATGAGTGGCACATTCCAGTTTCTACGACAACGGGCTTGAGCGTGTTGTTTGAACGCAGCTGTGCTGAACTGCACAGGAGAGCAAACTGCGTTTTTGTTCTCTTTCTCAAAAAAAGTGCTTCTGATTATTTTTGGCTGAAAATTTTCAGTCGAATCCCTGATAAATATAGCTAACTGGTGGTAGCTATATATTTGTCTAATGTTAGCTGAGTGGAAGACACACCGATAGATTTTATTTCACATTAATGAACTCAAAACATTCTCCATTTTGCGTAACAGAAAGCGAGGACCCCCGTGTCAGCGCATCTTTCCAGCGTGAGTCGAGTCGAATGAAATAATGTGAAATGAGGTGAAAGGGGCGGGGCTTCCAGGGGGTCCGTTAATATTAGATATTGAACTGTCAATCACTACACATTCCTATGTTGATTTTATTGGGGAGAAAAAAAGAAGACTGCGCTTTTAATGTATTCGAGTAATAACTCGTAGCGACGCACTCTGAACTTAAAATTCTCCTACGCAGAATCCGTAAAGGTTGGCAGATCTGGTGTCGCTAGTTTGTTCGCTGATTCAAACTAAAAAAAACAGACTAATTGATGAGAAAGCGCTTTTAGACTCCGAGGCACACATGGATGTGGCGTCCTTGGGCTTCAAACTTGCAAACTCCTGATGGTAGGGTAAAACAAGACACTTGAGCATGTTCTTTACTCATTACAAACGTACTGGGATAAATACAATGTTGAAGACTGTTGTAGCATAAAATACAGGTTCTCGTTACCGCCTACCTTTCTGTGGGTGGAGTCATGGGATTGTGTGGAATCAAACAATTCATAAACATCCAATGAGGGAACAATGTGATCCAGTGAGGAGTTCTGATTGGTGTAGGAATAATTTGTGGGTGGTTGTTTTGCATAAAGCTGCTGATAAGATGATGATGATGATGATGATGATGATGTTGGCATGCCACTTTGAAATTCCCCAACAGATCTACTACTGAATTCCACCCCGGACACGGCGGCCATATTGTAATCCGCATGGCTACTAGGTAGTTGGTCTATGTAATTGGGTCCTTGCCATTGAGGGTTGGGGTAGATCCCATTTTGAGAGTCACCACCCTCCATATGTTCATTTTTATATGGTAAATGGGACTGAATCTGGTTTTGGCACCAAGGCTGCTGATGTTTACTGGGTTCTGAAAACTTTACATTGACCTGTGAGACTTCCTCCAGACTTTGTTGAGGGATCCAGTGACCATTCTGAACATCAGCTACTGCATTACCAAGTACTGAACTGTGCTGAGGGAACAAAACCTCGCTAATCTGTGTCTCAGGAATCCAGCTGTGGCGTTTGTGGTGCAGGGGCTGAGCGCTCAAGTGCTGCTGCATCTGCTGCGACAGATGCAGAATGGGTGATGAATGTTTGGGAGGTCGGAAAGGCAAATATGGACTTGCAACAGTCGTAGGAGTTGAATCAGACTTGGAGGGCTGATTATATGGATTTGAGGAGCCCTCTATAGGGTCCACAAGATCTGGGGCAGTAAGGAGAACAAGACTATCCCCGTTGCTTGTCCTATTTTCTAGTGAATCATGGATATAGGACAGGATCTCATTGTTAGTAAGGAGATCTTTGAGGGAAGGTACATATTCCGGCTCCATTTCCACCTGGATCATCCTCTCATCCAGGAGCAGCAGCTCCAGATCCTCAGCATTCAATCCCAGGTTTTCCAGTGCGTTAAACAACTCACTGTTGGAGCAGTTTTCTTCATTTTCTAGTGACAAAGAATCCAGGGTAGCCAGCAAGGGGTCGAAACTAGTTGGCTCTTCAGACTTGGGAACTCCGTTTACAATATTTGGTGCAGAATTCCAGTTCTCACTTTCCACAGATGTAGAAAAGTTGCTGGTCTCCTGCTGTTTGCTAAACAGGCTGCTGCGGTATGGTACTTTAGGCTCTGACGCAGGTTGGCATACGTAAACCGACTCATCCTGCCTCATCATTGCACCAAGCAGGGAGCTAGGATCCAGCTCATCTTGTGACCCTTTGTCTACTTTGGTTTTCTTGTATTTCCCACTCTTGCCTTTGGCCGCCATGTTATCAGAGAAGCCGGGGATGGGGAAGCTGGTCTGATACAACAAAGCTTCGCCAGTTGCAAACGTGAAGGGGAGGTGCATGGAGCGTTTCCTTAGATGCTCACCTCCTTCTTCCTCCCTAAGCACGAAAAAAAATATGTTAGCATGTATGATAAACATGGGAACTGAATCACAACTAAAAATAACGTGTTTCATTTTGGAAAAATCATCTTCCCCGACTAGTAACAATTGAAACCGGGTCATTTCGACCTGTATTCTCATCAGAACTCACCCGAGCGGCCTCTGAGTGGCGATGATGTAATCAGGTTTGCCATTTTTATAGACGAGTCTGGCGTTGGCCTGCACCCATTTCCACCGGTTTTCCTTGGTGAGCAGTCGAAACACAGTCAGGCCACTTTCCCCGGTCTTAATCACTGCGAAAGCACATTTCAAACTTGTTTGCATGCATCTGTTTTACATTTTTTTTTACACTTTAATCACAACAGAACCAAACAAACCCATATGTGGTTCTTCCCCAAACTGCTGCCACAGAGTTGGAAGCACATGATTGTCTCGAATGTCTCTGTGTGCTGTAGCGTTACAGTTTCCCTTCAGTGGAACTAACAGGCCCAAACCTGTTCCAGCATGACAATGTCCCTGTGCACAAAGCGAGCTTCAATTTAATTTAATTTATATAGCGCTTTTAACAATGCACATTGTCACAAAGCAGCTTTATAGAAATCTAGATATAGATTTAAAATGAGTTTTATAAAGACATGGTTTGCCAAGATTGCAATGGAAGAACTCCAGTGGCCAAGAGCAAAAACCGTATTTCCTAATTCACTCTAAAATATTAACGTTTATAAAATAAATGGTATCTAACGAGGAGTTAGCATGAACTCATTTGCATGATTATTACCTTTTTACTACATTTTTTTTTTTACATTTATTCTTTACCAAATTAGAACCAAGTCTTGACTTGAGTCTTGAGTCTTGACTCTTAAAAATGTACTAAACTTCCTTTCTGTGGTTTAAAGGAAAAAATAAAATCAGAGGCATTTTATATAGAGTAGAAGCAATTATAATAAAACGTATTCTTTTTTAAACCTAATCTTTTGATTATAAATATACGACTACATTGTACTCAAGGTCATCTCCACAGCACGAATGCTTAGGCACTGAACTTCATCCACAGGCTGTAAGTAGAGGAGATATCAGGCTGTGATGTCACTTCCTGTGCTTAAATCAGAGGATTATATTAGGTGTCTAGAGCGGGAAGGGTGAAAAAGCCGGTATCTGAGTGACTTTAAGCATCAGAAAGGTAAGAAGAGACTGTGCTGAACATCAAACAAAAATAGAAGAGCAAAAGAAAAAACATATAAAAGCTTTAATCACAGTTAAAAGTGTCTTACTGCGGACGTGGTTCTCTGCGCAGTACAGCATGTCGGCTGCGTGGATGAACTGGTAGCCTGAGCCACGGACTCGTAACTCTGCCTCGGTGTAACCCAGAACCATTTTACCCCTGTAACACACACAATACTCATATCAGTGACTCTAAAACACCAAACCGTTTTCCCAGACCTGGTTTCTAGAACATATACGTTAAATAAGCTACGATTAAGATAGCAACAGCTCTATTCAAATTTTAATCAGATATTTTACAAAAATATAGACCAAGGGTATTCAAATAAAATTTCTAAAGGAGCAAAGTGCGTGGTTAACTAGCATAAAAAAGTGTGACGATTGGCAGTTTGGGTTATACTGTAAGTACAAGCAGACAACATCAGGCTATATCACACATGGCACTCTTAAAGTCACAGCAGCCACAAGAAGGATAAACTAGGATGGAACTAGAAGCATCTAGAATTTTATTTTCAAGTGTAAATAAAAAGATAAAGCTGTTACTTGGCATCGCAGGCCATTGGAGTGAAGTCCAGCTTATGTTTGGTTCTGAAGATCATGTTCTTGGTGCGGATCTCCAAGATGGAAGGGGGCTGAAGAGGCGTGGCTATGGCAAACAGCGCCAGTTGGGGCGGGGCTTGACCTCCATCATCCAGTCGTCTGTTCTGTCCGTGAAGGAACTTCAGGCGACCCTGGAGATTCAGCGCCTGGAAATGAAGATAAAAACATTCAGCTGATGGAAGAAGAAAGTTTCACAAAGTGTCCCGATATCAGAAAATAACAAATAATATGGAACCGAAAAATTGCCCAGTCAAACACGGCGGAATTGGCAACATGCCAAAGGAGGTTCTAGAGCCGTCACGTAATAAGAAAAAAAGGATTTTGCACATTTTTCAGCAGAAAACGCTGGTTCTAAGATTGGTTTGGCTCCAGCACTAAAACTTTGCTGATTTTTGCCATTAAAAAAATTCAAGCAACAAATATTATTATTTTACCTTTACTGTTAAAATAAAACGAGCAGTTGTTTAAAAAAAGAGAGTAATCAATATCACAATGATTAATTAAAGGTCCAAAAGATCAAATAATTGTTTTCTGGTTTTACTGGCTGTTAGAATGTGTGTGTGTGTGTGTGTGTGTGTGTGTGTGTGTGTGTTTACCAGGAAGCCGGAGGAGTTGTCGAGCAGGCAGCGGAAGCGACAGATGAAGCTCCTCTCCAGGAAAGACGAGTTCTCTGGAGGCAGTTGATCTGGTTTATACGTGACTGAAGACGAGCTGGAGATGGAACCTGCATCAGAAATGTGAAATATAAAATTTAATACAAATATAAATATAAATATAAATATGCAGTGGTTTAGATGAATCATTTTGGTAAATTCACCTGAATTTAATTAGTTTCGATTTAGTTCAACTGAATCAAATTCAGTCCTAGTTCAGTTCAGTTTGATTTGATTCATTTTAATTAGAGTCAGTTCAATTCAGTTTGTGTGTGTCTACAGGTGTGTGTGTGTGTCTACAGGTGTGTGTGTGTGTGTGTGTGTGTGTGTGTGTGTGTGTGTGTGTGTGTGTGTGTGTGTGTGTGTGTGAGATACTGACCCTGTGCGTTCTCTGGCTGTTGCTCTGCAGTAGGAGGGTTCAGAGCCCAGTGCAGATTACGCCTAAACGCCTGCTGATCCTCCGTATGGACCAATTCAAATACACACTGATGTAGCACATCCGTCTGGAGGAGAGAGAGAGAGTGACAGAGAGAGAGAGAGAGATAGTGACAGAGAGAGAGAGAGAGAAACAGGGAGAGAGAGAGAGAGAAAGGTGTTGTGTTGTCAATACAGAGGGAGGAAAAGTGAATATCAGTGTGATTAATCACTATGATGAGCAGCCTGATCTCTCTGTGTGTGTGTGTGTGTGTGTGTGTGTGTGTGTGTGTGAGTGTGTGTGTGTGTGTGTGTGTCTGTGTGTGTTTGAGTGTGTGTGTGTGTCTGTGTGTCTGTGTGTGTGTGTGTGTGTGTGTGTGTGTGTGTGTGTGTGTGTGTGCGTGAGTGTGTGTGTGTGTCTGTGTGTGGGTGTGTGTGGTGAGGCTTACCTGGTGGAATCCAAGGTAATCCTGAATAGAGTGTGAGGCGTAGAATATGATCCCTTCTGATGTGACCACTAGCACAAACCCATTAAGAGCCTGTAAACACACACACACACACACACACACACACACACACACACTTAAAGTACTAGAAAATATATAGCAGAATATTAAACAAGATAAAAATGGGATTTGAGGCCATCCGAATGAGACAAGAGACAGATAGAGAGAGAGAGAGAGAGAGAGAGAGAAAGGTAGAGACAGACAGAGCATACTGAAGGAAAATAAAAATAAAAAAAAATAGTTTTTAGTTTTTTGTTAGCTAAAGTTAGATTTTGGAATTTGTCCAGAGGAATTATGGGAAGAGAGCGTGGAATACCTTCATACCTCTGAATAATAGATGGGTGTGTGTGTGTGTGTGTGTGTGTGTGTGTGTGCATTATTCAGGAGGGAGAGAGTGAAAGTGGAACACACACTCCTCCTCAAAATCCTCCTCCTCATCGTCCTCATGTCTCTCTTAGCTCATTTACAGAGTGTTTTATTAGCACGACTGCTTGGACTATGGCACTGCTAAAGCGTCAGAAACAGTTTAAAAAGAAAAAGAAGAGTCACATCAGTAAAAACGTGCAGATGTGCGCTTCCTGAAGAAACTCCTGCGCTTTTAAGAAGCAAAATGTGACATGAGAAAAAGAGAGAAAGAAATGACGGTGTGCAGGCTGAAGCGAAGCTGCTGATTGGTCGTCTGCTGTACCGCCCATGTTGACATCATCACATTCAAATATGTGAACAAGATTAGGGGCGGAGACTTTCCACACTATGATTAAAAAAAAACAGACTTTCTCATCAGTTTTCACCCTTTTTTTACACGGCCGGTTAAATAAAAAACTTGTAGTGCGGACAGAAAAACTGGAAATGTTCAGAAACGCTGACATCCATCTGTCATGTGATTGGCTCCTGACTGTCACATGATCCTGCACCAACACTTTTTTCCATTAAACACACAACTAGAAACATTCTGATGGTTTAACGGCCACTCGACTCTTTTTGCTTACACTTCTATACAGGGTCGGCCATGTTGGTGTCCTGGGTTGCCAGATCTGCCAAGTGATTGGTCAATAAAACTGTAGGGGGCGGAGCCACACACACACACACACACACACACACACACACACACACCTGCAGCAGCAGTTCCCCCTCTGGTAGCCGTCCATCCACCAATCCTGTCGCTTTACTGTTGTCATGGTTACCGTTGCTGGGCGGCAACCTTTTACTGGTGTGATTCTTTAGCGTAACTGAGAGAGAGAGAGAGAGATAACTTGTGTTATTAAATATTACTTTTTTTTTTTCAAAAATACAGAAACATTTGGAGAAACAGAAGTATATTTTTTGACGGTCGGCTTCTTTGTCTTTAGATATTTGACGTATGTTTTATACTCTTGGAATTTGATATGGAATTGTGGTTTTGTGAACAGGACGTTGTAAATAAAGCTGCACCTGGATCCAACCGTATCTTCTCATTTTGTCTCAGACGTTTCTCTTTCTCCATCTCGTCTCTTTCTCGCTCTGTTCATATCGAGTTCCAGGTCGTGATCAGTTCAGGGATCAGTGATTCTGATGAACTCATTAGTTCATCTTCAGTAATGTTTAGTTACATCTGGGAGTGAAATGTAGTTCTTATGAGTCTCTCCATCTGTCTGCCTCTCTCTCTCTCTCTCTCTCTCTCTCTCTCTCTCTCATTCTCTCATTCTCTTGTCAGGTGAATGAGTAAAGCTGGAATGACAGGAGCAGTAAACTCGGGGAAGAGAGAGACGGAGAGAATGAGGCGGAAAGAGAGGAAGCATGTTTCACATCAAATATTAACGATGCCAGTGATTTGCAAGGTGTCACACACTGATGACATCACCAGGGGAGAAAGAGTCGGATTGGCTGATGACAAAGCAGCAGTTCTGCTGAGGAGCCAACAAACGATCAGAACATCACAACAGTACACACATTACTCTCCCTCTCTCTCTCTCTCTCTCTCTCTCTCACACACACACTCTCTCTCACACACTCTCCCTCTCTCTCTCTCTCTCTCTCTCTCTCTCACACACACACTCTCTCTCACACACTCTCCCTCTCTCTCTCTCTCTCTCTCTCTCTCTCACACACACACTCTCTCTCACACACTCTCCCTCTCTCTCTCTCTCTCTCTC
>CM074998.1:17066600-17071600 GCA_037576825.1 Pangasius krempfi
TCTGATCTCAATAACAACTCCGCAGGTCTGTCTGATCTCAATAACAACTCCGCAGGTCTGTCTGATCTCAATAACAACTCCGCAGGTCTATCTGATCTCAATAACAACTCCACAGTCTATCTGATCTCAAAAACAACTCCGCAGGTCTATCTGATCTCAATAACAACTCTGCAGTCTATCTGATCTCAATAACAACTCCGCAGGTCTATCTGATCTCAATACCGACTTGGTAGGGATATCCGATCTTCATAACAACTCTGCAGATAAAGATATGATCTCGATACCCACTTTGCAGGGAGATCTGATCTCGATATAATCTCTGCAATACTTGTTTTTTTTTATGCAGTCTGATCTCACCACTATCTATACGGCCTACATACCGATCTAATCTCCAGATGTGATCTCAATATGATCTTCACAAAGAAACCACCTCTACAGCAAGTCTACAAGGTCTTCTGATCTTGATGCCATTTTCTGCAGGAGAATCTAACCTCTAATCTAACCTTCTTTGCACAGAGATCCGATCACTCTGCAGGGGTGTCTGATCGCCACACCATCCCCAGAAGAATGTTTCAGAGAAGATTTCAGCTCTACTTCCTGATTACAGTTTTGAAACCTTAAAGGTCACCTTTGCACCCACTCCAACAAAATCTAATCCAAGACCAGCTCAGCACCGCAGTCAGTTCCCGATGCGGTCAGATCTCGAATGGAGATTTTTTGCAGCCACTCGAGCAGGCTTGAATTCTAACTTGTCTAACTATCCAGAAACATCTCACTATGCCAAACAACATTTGAGAATATGGTCAAAAATAGATCAGACATAAAGTGCCCATGAAACATCTTAAAGATTATGATTTAATTCCGTGTATCAAACGAGTTCCTTGTTTCCATTCGCCACCAAATCTAAACAAACTTGCCAGGGAGCCTTAGCCACCAAGCTGAATAAACATGGAGGACAAACACGACTTTGGTCAGAGAAGGATGGAATCATAGATGGAATCATAGGAACTCTCACTTCTGGAAGCTCCATCAATCACATTTTAGGTTTCTTCTTATTTTTCTGAACTATAAGGATTTGGGTGGAGGGTGTGTGGGAGCATCCAGTGGGCGTGGCTTGAGGAAATGGGTCTCGATTGATATTTGTATTGAATATTGGCACAGCCATATAAAGCAAGTTAAAAACAATCTAATGACCAAATAAGACATGACTGTGGTTTTGGCACTGGCTTAGTGCCAATGAAGACTCTGTCCATAAAAATGATGGTGCCATCTGATTCTGCATTGACGCCATGTTTGAGCTGAGATCCGTCGGTCGATTTCATGCTCATGACGGAAGAACAGAGGAATTTTAGAGAGTATTTCATTAGACTTGGATTTATTTGAAGGATTTATTTACTAAAATTTGCACACACCCCATAGTGTAAGATGAGTCATTGATAGTTTTCTTCATTTTTCTATGTCGTTTCTTGGGCACTTTAAAATCTGCAAAAGGCAGAGCAGAACTGCAGGGCAAGACCTTCAAACTGGCATGGAGATAAAACTAGAATTAAAATAAAATTAGCATCTCACGCACCCACTGTGGAAAATAAATGTTCAGGACTAGCGACTAGCGGAAAGAGAAGTAAAGCGCTCCATGTCTGCAATCAGTCATATTTCCTTGATATTGAGGTATGAAAGCATGTCTAGCTGGTAGATTTGATAATATGTACATGTCCATAATGCTATATTAATAATATATAGTCATATCAGGAGTCTAAAGAGTCAGAGAAGAATAAGGCACGTGGGACAGTTCGCCAGCACGGGATGAGAATTAGTAAATATGCAATCTGCTTTGATAAAGTCTGACGTCAAAAATAAAGCAAAGAAAAAGAAAATAAACGTCGACAGCTGGCTTGCGGCCCGACTTCTGTGCGTTTGAAGGTTTAACACTCTTCATCAAAGTGTTTTCACTCGTTTCACGCCACACAAGCTCTCGAAGAAAATACACTAACTGGCCAACTCCTGCGATCAACCAGAGGTCAGCAAGCTAGCACTTTGTAAGGAGCATTAATTATGATTATCAGTACAAGCAGACATGAAAATGGCTCAATGACATTTGATTAAATGCACATAACAAAATATAAAAAAAGCATATTTAAAATAAAGACTAAAAAAAAAAAAAAAAAAAAAGCTGAATGTGTATACATATAAGGAGTCCTTTATCGTGATTACCATATCGTAATAATACGTTACTGTGATGAAGATTTCGGCGAGCAATGAAAATCCTGGTTACGTGTTTATGTTTCTTTGGTGTTCCAGATAAAATGTCCACCAAACGTCCAGTTAAAATCTGTGCGTTCTGTCTGACGAGGTGTTTCACCCCGTATTAAAACAGAGATCATAGTGTCATTGGTAACTGGATGATGGATTTGGGGTGGGGCATTCCCCCACTTAAAAAAAAAAAAAAAAAAAAGCAGAAAGGAAAGCTGGAAAGACATTTATGCTTCAGCTTTAGCGGTCAGTCAGGCAGTAGTTTTGGCCCCCCACAGATCCGGAGCATTGTGGGAATTGTATAAATTAGACGACGCCTAACGTAACACATCTGCACGCTAATTCTATCTGAATTCTATCATAGTGCTACGTCTTTGGATGCAGGAAACAATCTGACGTTTTTTCAGTCCTTTTTTTTTTATTTTATTTTACAATCGGTCATTTTTACAGGTGTTGATCTCACCTTCTTAAGTGCATCAAGAGAATTCCGAAAGGGAACACATGAGCAGTAAGAGGCATTTCCCTTTTTCCATGACTCTACTCTTTCTAAATAAATAGAAAAATGAGTGTGCGTCTTTAAAATGGCTTTCCCCCAGAATTTCATCCCCACAAAGAAAAGCATCCATCTTTTCTACTGCATACTTCATAACTGAGCTCTGAGTAGCTCCGCTCTGTCCCAAACACACACACACACACACACACACACAAATCACAATCACAATACACACACACACACACACACACACCCTGCCCACACTCTTACAAAAATAAAAAACATGAAGAAATGCACAAAAAGGAAAGAAGAAGAAGAAGAAGAAAAAAAAAAGTTCACTTTTCTGTCCTTCTGAACTTCTTTGGGCAGGGAGCGAGCAAACGAACAAACAGACAAATAAACGAGCAAACGATTGAATAAACGAGTGTGTGTGAGCAGACGTGCAGGGTTTCACACGTAGTCTGTCTGACGTTACTGCCGCGACGAATCCAGCCCTCCGCCTTCAATCTCGTTTACGAATTTCAGCTGCGATAAAACAAAAGGGAGAGTCTGAATATGAAGAAGCATGTACGATATCTTCACAGGAACATCCCTCTTTCCTTTCTCCATTCACAAAAGATAGCTGCGCCATACGGGAATTTTCCTTTCTAAAAACTGTCATTCTGCGTGTTGTTGGTGAAACATGGCGTCCCTCTTCCAGTCACAGGGGCGAACTGGAATGGTCCGTTCTCCTTGACTGGATGGTTTGTGATCTGTAGGAGACAAATTACAGTTATGTGACCAGTAAAGGTTGTATCACAAAACCACATTTCCTAAAACTTGCATGTTACCTGTGTCTGGTTATTGCAGGTGAGGAACTGCTGCTGCAAATGGCAGGGGATGGCGCTGTCCGGTGTCACGCCCACATTGTTCAACATGCTCTCCGCAGGTCTGTTTTGAAAGACGTATGAGCCCTGTACCGAATTCTGGGCCATGAACTCTTTTGTCTGTCCAGCTGCACCATAGCGTAAGCCATTCACGGGGGCTTGCATTGCTCTCTCGAACATGCAGCTACTGATGGTTGCAGGACTCAGGCTGTTCAACAGCTCCCCCTGGTGGTTATAAACTGCATTAGATGTATCCATCAGCTCCCCCTGCTGTCCAAACACAGCATTAGACGGGTGCAAGACCTCCCTCTGCTGTCCATATACTGCATTAGTCGTCTGTATGCATTCCCCCTGCTGTCCAAATACAGCATTAGATGGGTGCACAAGCCCCCCCTGCTGGCCATAAACTGTACTACCGATTACATTAGGCTGAGGATGGGATCCTGAGGCAAAGTTAGACTGCATCATTAACCTACTGACATGATGATGACCATTTGGGATATTCTGGACATTGGGAACTTTGGGAATGTTGGGAACTTTGGGTAATGTGGGATGGCCCTGTTGAACAGAAGGCTGGGCTTGCTGCCATGTTGCAAGCCTCTGGTTGTCTGTGCTCTGATTGCTGAGAGCAAACTGTCCCTTGAGGCAGGCACTTGGTGCAGGGTTTAACAGGACGTTTTGTGAAAGTGAAATATTCTCGCTGCTGGGTGCCTGGGGCCCTGCCCACTGACTGCTCTGCCGGACTGCCTGATTGAATGGGATGGAATTATGGCTGTGAAAGCCCACATGTTGAGCGTGGCTCTGAAGGTTGGGCAATGTAACATTTTCTGGATAGCCCATGTTTCCACTCTGGATATGATTCTGAACTTGCAGTCCGAGCTCTGCTTGGTTCTGTTGGTTTGTTGCTGTTTGCTGCACCAGCCTGGCCTGGTTCTGTTGCCCGGAAAATGATGAATCAAAAATCATACTTTCACACAATTCCACAAATGGTTCCACGGGATTTGCCTGCTGCCCCAGAGGCATCTCTGGCCCCATGTGAGCAAGTTTCATCATACCTCTTCCTGGGGTACCTGTTTCAAGGCCCTCTGAAATGCCCAAGAGGTCGTTAAGATCTCCCTGCAGCTGCAGCTCAGACAGACACTCAGGAAGTTGGTCGTTCATGTTGGTGCTGCACTCTTTGAACAGCACATCCTCCACGTATGAGAAGATGTCGTTGGTCAGGATGTCATTAAGCTCCACGGGGATCTCAGTGCTGCTCAGGCTGTTCATTCGCAGCAGCGCATTCTCCCATTCCTTCAGCTCCTCCTGGTCGATGGTTAGCTCTTCCAGGGTACCGCACATGCTGCTGTCCCTGATGATCTGCTGCAAGCTGTCCATCATGTCCTGCACTG
>CM074998.1:17076600-17079100 GCA_037576825.1 Pangasius krempfi
TCTCTCTACCTATCTCTCTCTCTTTCTCTCTCTACCTGTCTCTCTCTCTCTCTCTACCTATCTCTCTCTCTCTGTCACTCTCTCTTTCTCTCTCTACCTGTCTCTCTCTCTCTACCTGTCTCTCTCTCTCTCCCTGTCACTCTCTCTCTCTCTCCCTATCTCTCTCTCTCTCTCTCTCTCTATCTGTCTCTCTCTCTCTTTCTCCCTATCTCTCTCTCCCTGTCTCTCTCTCTCTCTCCCTATCTCTCTCTCCCTCTCTCTCATACAGGTCTTTCTGGTTCTCCATCAACAAAAGGTAGAGGGTCTGTGATTTGAACGCGGAACAGAACCAAGTGTACCTCTGCTATTGTAAACATCTTAAACACACACACACAGATTCATGACTCTTTTGCAATCAGCAGTTAAAAGAACACACACCACGCTTTCATAACCTGACACTGATGAGAGATTAGCTGTAACACACACACACACACACACACCTAAGTTTATCTCGTTTTTATAGCATCTAATTATTAGTTGAACATAATTAACCTTCGAGTATTCTGTTAACGATTTACTACTAGTACGAATTTGCCTCTGTGTGTGTGTGTGTGTGTGTGTGTGTGTGTGTGTGTGTGTGTGTGTGTTCTGACCTGATGAAATCCCAGGTAGTCCTGTATGGTAGGTGAGGAGTAGAACACATAACCTTCAGCCGTTATAACCAGCACAAAGCCGTTCAGAGCCTGAAACACACACACACACACACACACACACACCATCATTTACAGTCATGCATGAAAAAAGCACCAAAGAAATAATTCTGAAGGAAGTATCAAAGTGTGTGTGTGTGTGTGTGTGTGGACGAGGGCTCATAATTAACAGGGCCTTTGTTAAGGTGTTGAACGTGACAACAAAACATGAGAGAATATGAGTCACGCAAAGGAAGAGAGAGAGAGAGAGAAGAGAGAGAGAGAGACGGAGAGACAGACAGAGAAAAGGAGAGTGAGACAGACTGAGCGAGAGAGAGCAAGAGAGAGAGAGAGACAGAGCGAGGGAGAGATAGGAGAGAGACAGAAGGACAGACAGAGCGAGAGAGAGAAAGAGAGAGCAAGAGAGAGAGAGACAGAGCGAGGGAGAGACAGGAGAGAGACAGAAGGACAGACAGAGCGAGAGAGAGAAAGACATAGAGAGAGGGAGAGATAGGAGAGAGACAGAATGACAGACAGAGCCAGAGAGATAGACAGAGAGAGAGAGGAAGAGAGAGAGAAAGAGAGAGAGAGACAGAGAGAGAGCGAGAGATTGGAGAGAGACAGAAGGACAGACAAAGCCAGAGAGATAGACAGAGAGAGAGAGAGAGAGAGAAAGAGAGAGTGAGAGAGTGAGACAGACAGAGAGACAACTGTGTGTACGGTTGCATTTGACCAATCAATGCCTGCACCATTCCTAGCTCCGCCCACATGCCCATGTTTCATTCTTGACAAAACTTAAGATCACGGGTTTATTTCTGTACCACTCCGTCTGTTGGGAGTGTGTGTGTGTGTGTGTGTGTGTGTGTGTGTGTGTGTGTGTGTGTGTGCGTGTGTGTACCTGCAGCAGTAACTCCCCCTCCGAGAAGCTCACTCCGTCCAGGCTGCTGACCTTCTGTCCGTTTCCTCCCAGAGTCCCCGCTGGCCAGATGTTAGCTCCGCCCACTGTCTTCTTCATCGTGGCTAAACAATGCAAACACAGACAGGAAAGGGTTAATGCTCTGAGTGTGTGTGTGTATGTGAGTTATTATGTTTATGATTTCAGACGATCAGAATCATGAATGCTGAATTCGACCAATCAGAATCCAGGATTCCACACAGCCGGAATAAATGACCTTTGTGGCTATTTCCACTGACTTGTGCATTAACATATCAGAACAACCCTAATCCTTAATCCCTAATCACTAACCCCCTAATCCTTAACCCCTAATCACTAACCCCCTAATCCTTAACCCCTAATCACTAACCCCCTAATCCTTAACCCCTAATCACTAACTAACTAAGTCTTCATGACTAACCACTAAACCCCCTAATCTTTAACCCAAACCCTAATTTCTAAACCCTCTTCGAGCCATAAAAAAAATGCATTTTTTGTGAAAACACATTACACAAAGATGCATGTTGACACACACACACACACACACACACACACTCACACACACACACACACACACACACACACACACACACACACGAGTCTGAAGGCAGAAGTGAGAGCACAGAAGGAGAAGTATGAGATTATTTTTCTCTCTTGCTGATGATTAATACACTTTGTTCCTTCTCAGGTTCATTTCCAGTAACTCCACCGTGTGTGTGTGTGTATGTGTATGTGTGTGTGAGAGTGTGTGTGTGTGTGTGTGTGTGAGAGTGTGTGAGTGTGTGTGTGTGTGTGTGAGAGTGTGTGTGTGAGACAGAGGGAGAGAGATCTGTACCCCGTCACACCCTTTTCCTCCTGATGAAGAAGACAACGATGATGATGTCATCATTACCAGAGG
>CM074998.1:17108438-17123393 GCA_037576825.1 Pangasius krempfi
TTACTGTGAGCATCATGACGTTACCGTGATCATCATGACGTTACCGTGAGCATCACGACGTTACCGTGATCATCATGACGTTACTGTGAGCATCACGACATTACTGTGAGCATCACGACGTTACCGTGAGCATCACGACGTTACCGTGATCATCATGACGTTACTGTGATCATCACGACGTTACTGTGAGCATCACGACATTACTGTGAGCATCATGACGTTACCGTGATCATCATGACGTTACCGTGAGCATCACGACGTTACCGTGATCATCATGACGTTACTGTGAGCATCATGACGTTACTGTGGTTGATGCTTTTTGCTAAAATCTTTATCACAAATTTCCTTTTTAAAATGATGAGCCTATGATCAGCTACAGCCTCGACCTGATCACTCAACCGCCAAGACGAGGAAAGAGAGCAATTATTTCTGGGGGAAAAAAAAAAAAATCATTTTATTTTGATATTGATTTATTGCAGATCTTTTTTTTTTTCACTTTTAAGATTTGGCATAAATAGTATCAAACAAAATACTTTAGTGCACTACAAAGGGAACGAGGAACTATTCTGGGTTCAGCCCCGTGCTAAGCTTTCATTTTAATTTATCTCTGATCTGTATTTTTTTTGGGGTCAAAACTTTCAAATATGTGAGTTTGCACAGAGGAATGGAAAAAAAAGAGTGCATTTCTAAGTGATCTTGGAGCTACGGTTTAAACGGGGCTGAGCGAGAGAGAGACAGGGGGAGAGAAAAAGAAGGAAAGAGAGAGAGAGACAGAGAGAGAGAGAGAGCAAGAGAGACAGAGAGAGAGAGGGAGAGAGACAGAGAGAGAGAGAGAGCGAGAGAGACAGAGAGAGAGGGAGAGAGACAGAGAGAGAGAGGGAGAGAGACAGAGAGAGGGAGAGAGACAGAGAGAGAGAGGGAGAGAGACAGAGAGAGGGAGAGAGAGAGAGAGAGAGGGAGAGAGACAGAGAGAGAGAAGGAGGGGGAACGTCTGAAAACAATTAGGAGCTGGTTGGGGTTTTGTTTTAGTAAAAAAACAAGCCTAAAAATAAAGACGGAGTGAGACGGGGCGAGAGAGAGACAGAGAGAGAGAGAGAGAGAGAGAGAGAGATATTCAAGGAATGTGTTCAGCATCTCTGCGCATCCGAAACTGTGAGAACGTCTCCACTGTGACCTCATTTCCTGTTTCAGAGGGCGAGATTGGGGACAAACGAAGCGACTGAGACACACCGAGGGAAAAGAAGAAAAGAGAGCTATTCTGTCTATCACTCCATTCCCAGGACTCGCCGTTTTGGTTGACGTTAATCACAGTGAAGTTCACACTCATCTCTCACTGTCTTTTTTTGTTTGTTTGTTTTTTAATTTTCTATTATTTCTCAGGTTTCACAGATGTTCCTTCACGAGCACAAGCAACAACTGGTAAGATATGAATAGTGACAATGAAACAATAATCAGGTCTAAAGTTTATAAATGTGTTATAAAAGTTCTCTGTTTTATGTAAAATGTAAAATAAACACTGTAATTCAAAATCCATGCGGATTAGAGGGAGCGCAAACTTTTGCACTGGACTGCAGTTTAAATCTTCGCGCAAACACTGGTGATGTTGCCACAAGGTCTGAGCATGTTACCTCACTGCTACCAAAGAAACCATGGCAACCAGCTGTAAACCCCGCCCCCGACGCATGATTGGCTGTGCATCTGATCATTAATAAAACAATCTGATTTAACAATCAAAAACAGAGGCAAAGTTTTAGCTGGAGGCAACGTAACGCTCATTTACAATCAGGTTCAGTGTGTGTGTGTGTGTGTGTGTGTGTGTGTGTGTGTGTGTGTGTGTGTGATTAGTTTATCCTCATTACATCATTACACAATCGCGAGAAACTCATTTACTCGTACGTCACCCACGCCGCTGGTTACAGTAAACGCTAAAAGCGCTTTTCTTCCATCACTCACTCTTTCAGCGCTTCATTCAGAGCCAAAAATAAATATTTTCACAACCAATTTACTGTCTAGACACACAGCGTTAATTATTAATCAAACTGCAGCTGGCCTGCTGAAAACAAGAGACACGGAGAACAGAACGGAGAACAGGATGGAGAACAGGGTGGAGAACATCGCAGAGAACATCGCAGAGAACAGGATGGAGAACAGGGTGGAGAACATCGCAGAGAACAGGACGGAGAACAGGATGGAGAACATCACAGAGAACAGGATGGAGAACAGGACTGCAAACAGGATGAAGAAGATCACAGAGGACAGGATGGAGAACAGCACAGAGAACAGGATGGAGAACAGAGCGGAGAACAGGATGGAGAACAGCACAGAGAACAGGATGGAGAACAGCACAGAGAACAGGACGAATTTACTGGAAACTAGCATTAAAGTACGGGAGTGTCTTTTACTGGAATTGTGTTGTTAGCAATAAAAGCTAACCTAACAGGAAGCTAGCTTAGCATTACAAGAGCGTTATACTGAGAGGTTAATGAAGTGGAGCAAACACTCACTACAGAACTTCATCTCAAGAAAGATTTCCCAAAAAGGGAGCTAACAATCAGAGTGAGCATTCTGCTGAAAGAACACGACTTGGCAAATATTTCATAAGGCTAGTTTAAATATAAACAATAACACTAAGTTAAAGCTAGGTTAGCAAGACAAATTAGCAACTGGACATTTTGATGAGGATTGTTTTAGCCAGACAGGAGAACCTTTTGTCCGAGAAACAGTTTAGCAGTGTGTGTGTGTGTGTGTGTGTGTGTGTGTGTGTGTCAATGTGTTAGTGAGCGTGTGGAAGGTTTTAGCGAGCGTTAGCTTGGCAAGTGCTACGTTAGCTGGCACGTTATCATTCTGCCGTAATGAAAGCCATTATCCAGGTCTGAGCCAGGACTTTACTGGAATCACTGTCATCAAAAAAAGAAAAAGAAAATGGCCGTCTCCTCAGAGGAATCTCCGCCTCGCCTCGAGACGGCCGCCAGACCCTAATTACGTTTTCCCAGAAATAAAGAATGAGGCGAAAGTGACCTCAGAAAAAAAAAAAGAGAAAGAAAAAAGAAGGTCGGCGAGACAGAAAGTAGCATTCAGTCATTCAGGTCGGGGAAAAAACGCATCATCATTGTGCGGCAAAAAAACCCCAAAACAATTTAAATAAAAGAGAAAGAAAAAAAGAGGCTCAGTTTACAGATTACAGGAAGTGTTCAATCGGTTAAAAAATTTTATCAATTAATTTAATTTACTTACATTTTTAAAATCTTTGCATCTCATTTACAATATAACAATTATTTAAAAAAAAAAAAAAGAATTAAAATAAACTTTACACAACATTAGCTCCGCCTACGTTACAGGTCAATGTTGCAAAGTCATCTAGTTGCATTCTGTATATCTAAAGTGGGCGGGGCTTATACAGACCAATCAAATGTTTAGGTTTTGTAAACTTTTAAATAAATAGAAACAATAAATAAACAAATATATATTTTAAAATAAAATGTACCAAAATAAAATTAAAACAACCAAGTGAATAAAAATAAATTTAACAAAAGAACACAATTATTCAAAATAAACAACTTCACAAACACATAAATAAAATATATTTATTATTTTAAAAGGGGCGGAGTCTGTGATGATGTCATAAAGCTGTAAAGTATTAGAAGGGGGGGGGAATTCCTATAAACAATAGTGCCTCAGTGTAAAGCAGACACGCCTGAACCAGCCTTTTGTTTTCGCACGGATTTCATCATCACACACACACACACACACACACACACACACACACACACTTACTCAGGTAAGTCTCTTTGTGTACATTTACCTGAGTAATTTTTCACACGAACACATTAACACACTTCACACCGCATTTAACTCTCAAGTGGAACTTCCGTCACGAACACTCGATTATTTAAAAAAAAATCCTCGATGAAAATTTCACGTGATGAAATATTTCTGTAAATGACGCTCCAGCAAGAGGAAAGAAAAGTCGTAATAAATCAGGAGAGAGAAATGTACCTTTACTGAAACAAAACGGAAACATTACTGGTTTTCATTAGATGATCATCTGAGCGCTGCGTCTGTGCGAATGTATAATTACGTTAACCAGCGTTAAGCTACAGAGAACAGCACAGAGAACAGCACAGAGAACATGATGAAGAACAGCACAGAGGACAGCACAGAGAACATGATGAAGAACAGCACAGAGGACAGCACAGAGAACATGATGAAGAACAGCACAGATAACAGCACAGAGAACAGGACGAAGAACAGCACAGAGAACAGGATGAAGAACAGGAAGGAGAACAGCACAGAGAATATGATGAAGAACACCACAGAGAACAGGATGAAGAACAAGAAGAACAGCACAGAGAACAGGATGAAGAACAAGAAGGAGAACAGCACAGAGAACAGGATGAAGAACAAGAAGGAGAACAGCACAGAGAACAGGATGAAGAACAAGAAGGAGAACAGCACAGTGAACAGCACAGAGAACAGGATGAAGAACAGGATGAAGAACAGCACAGACAACAGCACAGAGAACAGGACAAAGAACAGCACAGAGAACAGGATGAAGAACAGGATGGAGAACAGCACAGAGAACAGGATGAAGAACAGGATGGAGAACAGCACAGAGAACAGGATGAAGAACAGGATGAACACCACAGACAACAGCACAGAGAACAGGATGAACAGCACAGAGAATAGGATGAAGAACAGGATGGAGAACAGCACAGAGAACAGGATGAAGAACAGGATGGAGAACAGCACAGAGAAAGCTACACACTAACGCTAAACGCTATCAGCGTGTCCCTGAACGCAGGAGAAGCTTTACTCAGAATCCTACGTTCATCTTAATAAATGAGTTTGAATCAGACGCAGCTACGTTTTATTTACATTCAGTCTGTTTAACGTCTGTTTAACGTGACGCTTCCTGCGTAACGAGTAGCAGCTACTTTACCAGGTTTCAACTGTCAAATAAATCAGTCAAATAATTTAATAAAGATGTAATAAAATGATATTAAACTGAGATTAGAACTTGATATTTTAAATTTCTCTTCCTTGCAGTAAGAAACAGTGACGCTAAAGCAGCAGAGACACGCTAGTATTCTTGTTCAAGAAAGCCATGCGTTATAAAAAAGAATACACGTATATATTCTATAAACGTTATAATAAATACAATACTTTTTTCGGAATTTATTTTTCATTAAAAGTCAGAACCTTAAAATGAAAAGAAAAATATTTATAGCGCACTTATATGTAGCATTTATCACGTACAGCTAGTCTTTAAGGCGTCCTATGATATCGAGTGCGCGATTATTAATCAGAAGAAAGGTCTAATCTAACTACCTGGAACCCTCTAGAACATCCGACTCTGTGCGCGTTACAGCGTAATAAGTGGAACCTTCTAGCCGTGTGCGTATTGTTCTGAGCTCTAAGTTCTCCAATACTGCGGAACCCAAGCTGGGTTATCAGCCAACGCTAAGTGCAACAACAGTTACAGTGCAATGAAACTTATACAAAGCTGTTTCTTAGAACTTAAGCAACACATCTGAGGGGAATGTTGGTGGTTCGTTGTCGTTTCCATGGTCACCGTGTCTTTGCAATGCTAGCACATGACTGGTGTTTCCCGAGTTTCCTAGCAACAGTGTTTTCCAAAGGTTCCTTCTGAACTCAGTGTAACATCAGAGTTCAGAAAGTCGTTATTCTCGTGATTCTTCAGCGCAGGGAGCAGAGGAACCTGAGCGTACTGTAGCTTACTGTAAAGTCCCATGATGCCTTGCTGTTAAATGCGCACACACACACACACACACACTCCATCATGGGGAAAAAAACAAAAAAAAAACACAAGGTCTCTCGGCTGTTTAATTGGGCGACGTCCACTGGAATGGCGCGTTCTCCTCTGATAACCCCGCTGAACTCACACACACACACACACACACACACACACACACACACATCTGGTTCTGATCACACACTCACATACACACACACACAGAGAAAAAGGCAATAAACCCAAGGTTGGCTTCCAGTATGGCATTCTGTTGTGAATCACTATGTGTGTGTGTGTGTGTGTGTGTGTGTGTGTGTGAGACCACCCTGAAGTTGATTATTTTCCTATAAAGGCATGTCCCCAAGTGTTTTATTCCTCTTATACCACAGCAATTTACCAACACTTGCAGTTCTTTATTTCTTGAAGAACGTCACATCATACTGTGTATCTGTTTATATTTATTTATACATTTATTTACTGTGTCCTTCTCTCCCCGTCGTGGTCTGTATTAAAGCGCTGATATTGTTTCATGGTAATAAAGTGTTTTTTGTTTTTTATTTGAATGTGAAAAAGTGACAGAAACATGATGAAACAATAAAGAGGTAGAAGGAGAAATAGAAAGAATGAGAGATAGAGGAAATATATGCGCGTATAGAGAGACTGAGTGGATATAAGAGTGAGAGGAAAAAATAGAGAGAGAGAGAGAGAGAGAGAAAAAGAGAAGGAGAGAGGAAAAAAAGGAAAAAGAGAAACAGAGAGAGAGGTGCAGACAGAAAGAGAGAAATTGCAAAAAAGAAGGACAGAGAGAGAAACAGTGAGAGAGAATGAGAGAGAAAACTAGAAACACAGAACGAGTGAGACGAGAAAGAAAGAGAGAGAGAGAAAGAGAGAGAGAGCGACAGAGAGAGAGAGAAAGAGAGCGAGAACGACGGAAAGTGGTGCAGACAGAAAGAGAGACAGAGCAAGAGAAAGCGAGAGAAATACAGTGAAATAGAAAGACAGAGACAGTCAGCGAGAGGTAAACAGTGTGTGTGTGTGTGTGTGTGTGTGTGTGTGTGTGTGAAGCCAGAGTCGAGTTACACACTAGTTGAATGCGCTCTTTGTGTGAGGCTCGGAGAACCCGATGCCCTGCGTGGCTCACTTAAGAGTCTACGCACACACACACACACCTGTGTACTGAAATATGGTACTGAGATACAGCCGTGTGTGTGTGTGTGTGTGT
The DNA here is from genome assembly GCA_037576825.1 of Pangasius krempfi. Lineage (NCBI taxonomy): Eukaryota > Metazoa > Chordata > Actinopteri > Siluriformes > Pangasiidae > Pangasius > Pangasius krempfi. The sequence goes on from CM074998.1 coordinate 17,115,413, forward strand.
GTGTGTGTGTGTGTGTGCTATGAGCTGATATGACCATCACAGTTAACAGTTAACATGGAAACTTAATAAAATAATACCGACGTATACTTAACACTGAAACAGAAAGCGCTATCTCATTTGACAGCAAAGAAAAAAAACAACGTTGTTTCATTCGTCAGTCCGTATTTTCTACCCCTGACTTTTTTTTCGTGTTTAAAGGTGAGTGTTTGTGTTTAAAGCCAATGGTCTAGAGACTCTGCTGTAAAACATCTTCTCAAGAAAAATCTGGTGAACTCGGAGGCCTGAACTACACACAGGTGATTTTAAGAACAGACTTAAGCACGTGCGTATCCCGACTCTGAATACCTGGAACTTTCCTCAAGTAACTTTTGGACTTTGCTGACTCTGAATGCTCTTGTATTCATACATAAGCTTTTTTAGTTCCACCCTTGTTGACCCAGATCAGCCCGTCAGTCAGCAGAATCAGTGTGTGTGTGTGTGTGTGTGTGTGTGTGTGTGTGTGTGCTTCCTGTTTAGCGCTGGGTTTATGTACCTGCCGGTGACTCATACAGCTCTATTATTATCATTACCACGTACTAATGAGTACCAGAACTGCATTATTTGCAGCTCGACACGAGTGTGTGTGTGTGTGTGTGTGTGTGTGTGTGTGTATGTGTGTGTCATCACATTTTAATCACAACTGACAGCTTTCTGAACACTTCATTAACCGAGTGTTAATCTCGAGGGACTTACGCTGCATTCAGTTGAAACTCGTACCTCGAAATTTCTGACCTCTGACTAGGAAAGAGAGGAAAGGTCTCCTCAACGCCGAGTTCAGGGAGTGACGTTAAACCAACATGGCGGCTCACGGCATCGGCAGTAAACACAGCAGCACTTCTTCTTCTCTTTTAGTTTTACTGTATACACATGCATTAGCTTTCGATCAATCGGCATTCAGACGTATTCCTTGTGTTAAATCTATAACACTGACTCTATACTTCACTGTTCTGAGGTAAATATACAGCACTCAGCACAGTTAGCTTGCTAGCATGTTGCTAACAAAAGATGAACATGGAGGTGTCTCAAACATGGAGGCACGGAGGTCAAATGTGAGAATCGTTAATTGTTAAAATAATGGATTAAAAGTAGTGCTTATAGCGCATTATATCACCTGTATATCTTCTCATAACGCACTATGCAAAGTGGGGCCTGGTGATATAACATGTTACGAACACTACTCATAATACATCGTGTTAACAATTCATACCGCATGATAACGATAGCTATACAGCGCCATGCACTTTTATAAATAATTATGAACTTATGAATGCCTTATAACACGATACGAGCATGTTCATAGACTATTAGACATATGACCTTCATACAAAGCTGCCAAAATAAATCTAAAACGAGCGAACAGTGTAACGTGTGTGTGAGAAAACGTCCGTCTATGTTTTTGTATACATTATAAATACGTTCTGAAGACATCTTGAATAACTCTGAATCAGTGAATCAAATTAGCGTTCAGTGTATCAAAGTGACTCAAACTGTCTTTTGATTCACTCTGATACACCGAACGCTAATTTGATTCACCGATCAAAAACAAACGAATCGTGAATCGAATCGTTTCGGTCGGCTCAGAGAGTCATTCTTGATCTCCAGGTCTACAACGCAACACCTGACGGGTTTTGTCTGTACGTCGTGATTTTAGATTTGAGGAAAATGAATCGTGATTATGATTTTAAAGCGTTTTTCGGTCACGCACTTTAATCCAGCCGGCGTGTTATGGTGCGTGTTCCACCTCACGTGTCGCTTTGTATAAAAGCATCTGCATAATGGATGAATGTAAATTCACCTGTCTGAGGGTCAGAGACCCATTAATGAGGTCTCTCAGGTGTGTCAGAGCATCACACACACACACACACACACAACACAAACATCCTACTGGACAGACAGGACATGGTGAGCTATATTAAGGGACGCATTAGCAACACTACACGCTTCAACCCGTATCTCGTGTACTTGTAACTTGGGAGGAGTGAACAAAGAAGAACCCATCATCTGGACACCATATTGAGTAAAGTCCTCGTTTCATGCCCTACACAGTACACGTTCTTGGCAATTATTTTCTACTCTAAGTCCAGTATTTATAAAAGATAGTGATGATAAAGCCTTCCCATATCCACATAGTGAACGAGGGTGACGTCATCAGCGATCACTCTGAGTAGACACCATGGAGACCCGTGAGGCATCTGGGATTCTGCCAAAATCAATGGGTGACATGGTTGCTAGGCAATAGCAACAATATCAACAATCTTTTAAAACGCGGAAAAAACAGTGACATGTACTGAAATGTTGAACGTGTATCCTCTGACTAATCGTGCAGCCTTTTATTAAATGTTTTTGCTTTTTTTTGTTTTTTATTTAGAGACAGCGCGAAACGCTGTTTCTCCCCCCCCCCCCTATTTCAGGGAACAGTGGAATGATCCGTAACCATGGCGCCTTTAATCAGAGCGCGAGACAGACAAAATGAATGACTGACCGTTATTAACGGAAACGTCTCTACGTTCATATTTGATTATTATTATTATCATCATTATTGATCTTTAAGAGCTTTTTTTGTTTTGTTTTCATTGCTGGGTTGTTTTATTTCTCCTATTATATAATAACTCATATTTAGTTTTTAAAATGTACCTCAAGAGTACCGTTTAAAAACCGTACAAATTACCCGGATGTTGTTAAGATGGCTTCCTCTTAGCCTAGCATGACACCAAAACAAATCCAACACAATGGATTTGAATTAAAACTGTATAAAACTTCTCTCTCTCTCTCTTTTTTTTTAAACTCAATCATCTCTCTAAATGAAACGTTTGTGTGCTTGTCTGCTTGTGTGCTGTGTTTGAGTGTGTAGGTGAAGTGAAGTTTTAAAGAGTTTAAAGTCCACACACGTTACACGAAGTTAAGAAAAAAAAAAAAGAAAGAAAGACCTAGCCTTTTTAGCCAGTTTCCACCGCCGTTGTGTAAGCTTGCGTGACTTAAAAATATGTTAATTCGAGGAGGAGGAGGAGGAGGGGAAAAGAGGGGGAAAGACAAAAAAACCCGTGTTCTCATAAGGGGGAGTGTAAAAAAAAAAAAAAAAAAAAAAAAGAAGAAGAAAAAAGAAAAAAAAAGGAAAAAGAAAGCCTATCGGATTACAATAACATCCTCGAAGCCCGACCACCCCCTCCCTCATGCGAGCATCGCGTGAGAGCCTCCGCGCGCCTCGATTATGATTAATGCAGAGGCTCCGTCCCAAAAAACAAAAAAAAAACAAACCCTGTGCACTACCGTACTAACGAGTGACTAAACAGGACACCACCGACACCAACACCAACACCGCCGCGAGGAAACCCGACCCGACTAACGGTCGACTGCTAATCCGCCATATTGCCTCAATCAACCAAAAAAACCCTCCGCAGGATATCTGTATGTGTATGTATGTGTGTGTATGTGTATGTGTATGTATATGTGTTGTACTACTCTCTCCATACTGCTTAGTGCGGTAGTGCTTCATTTTGGACGCGACCCAAACAAGCGCTCTTGCCAAAAACCAGAGCAGCACAAAAGACCCGGATGTTAAGGTGGACCGGAGCGTTTCAGTCACCGGCGGAGGAGCAGGAGGAGGAACCACTGAGTGACAGTGCTGCTCACTGTGCCTGAGGGAAAGAGCTAAACAGGAACACACGACATATTTTACGAAAAAAAAAAAAAAGTGCACAAACACATATACAGTAGGTGCGTCCCAAATCGCGCTATTACTACTTAAGCACTATTCGAGGCCATTTTGTAGTGTGAGTGTGAGTAGTCTGTTCGCTAAATTCCATCCAGAAGAAGCGCACTACTTGTCACTACGATAAGTACCCGGATGACGCACTAAAGCGGCGGTCACGCTGGACGTTTCAGTTCCGTTGACTCATGTTCGTACGCACGCGAACGCTGGAGACCGGAAACACAAGCTCGGTGCGAAGAAGTTTCACGTTTCGCTGCGTTCCAAAGTTTAAGTCTGGTGACCTGCGAATTCGTATCACGTGAAGACCGATAGGAGATCGACACGTCCCGGCGTGACCTCTTCGGAAAATCCAAGATGGAGGAAGCGCTGATCGTCGCGGTGTCGCACTGTCCCGTTTTATACAACACAACTTTATAAGAATATAAAATCAACATCAGAAGAAAAGCACGTTGGAATCCATGATGTGGGGATAAAAAAAACACACCCTGACGTGTGATGTCATATCCGGTTGCCGCCCACATTCACAACGTTTTCTGAAGAAACTTCGCAAGCTGGAAGTCTAGTGTGACCGCCGCTTTACTCAACTGGGGGAAAAAAAATAACGAAGTGTGGAATGTCGCATCTTTGTTTACGTTAGCGGAAAATGGGCGGGGCTACTTTAAATGTTTACATTGCCAGCAGCCGTAGCCACAATCACAACTTACTATGTTAATCTTGTGAGCAAAACTCACCTGCGGAGACGATTACGCCTCCATCAGCTAAAGCTAGCGGCGTCGCATTACGTGCGTTTTTATTACGTCGCATTATGTGCGTTTAATTTACCATTCCCTTGATTTATTTCTCCACATTTCATTTACACCTCTCTAAAACGCGTCCTTGAATTCAAACCGTCACAAAACTCCTCCTCCTCCTCCTCCTCCGGCACGCAAGGAATTGTGGGTAATATTAGCCGAAAAAGTGTCCACGGAAATACTCGACCATCCGGGAACCTCTGGGATCCTCATTTCAACATCCTACGATTAATCTCGGATATTATTTAGGATAATAGGCGAATTGGGACGCAGCGAAAACACGCACAAAACGAAACAAACAAAAAATCACGACTACGCTTTTTCAGCGCGTACGTTTACACTTCACTGCTTCACTTGTTTTTTTGTTTTTCGCTGCAGTGGCATCATCATTATCCCAATCACTCTTTAAAAGGGTACCACACACACACCTTCCCGGGCACTAAAGGTACCTAAGGTACTAAAGAGGTCCGCTTCATAGCTCCGCTGCAGCGACGAGGAAAAGTTCTGACAACGAACACGATTTCTGTAAAAGTCGCACAAAAAAACAAAAACAAACAAACAAACAGATGAAGTTATATTCAGGACACAAATCTAGGAACCGCACTGTGACGCAAAAACGCAGAGTGACTCCAGAGGAAAGCGCGCACGAGCCTGACTCTAAAACACACACAACTTTTGGGGGGGAAATTTTTGTGTTGTTGTTGTTGTTGTTGTTTATAAAACACTGCATATGACGCAAAGAAGTAGCAAAGAAAGTTACACACACACACACACACACACACACACAAGGAGTTGACACACATTTCTTACATCATGCATCTGAAACAGAAATGTTACATAAAAAAGTGCACTTTCATTTGTGTTTGTTTCATGAATTCGCGAATATGCACGTTTCAGATCCAACACATTATTATTATTATTATTATTATTAGCTCATATTAGCACGCGCTTACGTTATGACTTTAATGCATATGGCTGCTCGCGCGCACACACACACACACACACAGTGCAGCTGATGCAACATAAACACCTGTAGCAGAGCAGTGTACTGCACGGTAAAAGTGACGTTATTAGCGGTTATGTCGCTGTTATGAGCGCCGGCGGTGTGACCGAGAAATGCATCACAGAGGAGTCGGTTTGTCCGCGCGAGACTCTCTCTCTCTCTCTGTCTCTCTCTCTCTCTCTCTGTCTCTCTCTCTCTCTCTCTCTGTGTCTCTCTCTCGCTCTCTCTCTGTGTCTCTCTCTCGCTCTCTCTCTGTGTCTCTCTTTCACTCTCTCTCTGTGTCTCTCTTTCACTCTCTCTCTGTCTCTGGCGCGTGCGCCTCCTCCTCGTCTGACGTTTCTTCTTTTCTTTTTTTTACACACACACACACACACACACACACATATATATATATATGTAAAACAAACAACAACAAAGTAAGAAAGAAAGTAAGAAAAACATTCGACTCACATTTTCTGAACCGGCTTCTTCCGTTTCTTGCTCGCGTACGTCCCGCCGCCGGGCAACATGGTGTGTGTGTTCATGACATATATATGTATATATAAAATATATATATATATATATATATAATATAAATAAACACGGACACAGACGCGCGCGCGCGCACAAGACGTGTCCTCCGGTTTATCCGTGTGTCAAGTCCGCGCGCGTGAGACCGAGAGACTGGGCTTCGGTTCCGAGTCGGTTCACACGGAGAGAGAAAGACAGAGAGAGGAAACCGAGCCGAGTCTCTTCCTCCAGACACCAGTACATCCAAAGGTTAAAGAGAGAGAGAGAGAGAGAGAGAGAGAGAGAGAGAGAGAGAGAAGCTCGCGGAAAGTTTTCCGTCTTCGGCGACGGGCGCTAATGGCGTTACAACGGCGGACTTTCCTTCTTCCTTTCTGCGCGCGTGCATGTGTGTGTGCACGCGCTGTGTGTGTGTGTGTGTGTGTGTGTGTTTCGCTCCGGGGTGAAGCTCTTCCCTGCAGAAGGCGGAGAGAGCGCGCGGCCAATCAGCACCGCTCACCGCGACACGCTCCGGCCAATCAGAAACAGCTCTTGGACAACACCGTGGTGCTGACCAATCAGGAGCGCTTAACCCGGACCCATGTCTTTTTTTAGAGCAATGCTATTGGCTGGAGTCAGGTTTGCGGAACTCGAGTTCTTAAGGTGGACCGGAGAGTCGCGTGAACTCGGCACACTTTTAACAAACCCGCTTTAGTTCAGTGTTTAAGAAAACTTTCACAGTGTTCGATGTAAACATGTAAACATTTAAACATGTAGTGTTTAAACAAAACAACAACCAAGACTGTTCCTTTAACATGTTTGTTTAATTATATTTTTACAGTGTCTGATTAACATATAGTGTTTAATTAAAAATATAGTTTATAGTTTATTAAAAATATAATGAAGTATAGTCTTCATTGTGTTTACTTACAGAGTATTTAATTAATTTTTTATAGTATTTTATTAAGATAGTGTTTAATTACATTTTTATAGTCTTAATTAAGATGTAGAGTGTTTAATTACATTTTATAGTGTTTGATTAAATATTAAATATAAAAGTGAATAGTGTTCAGTTAACATGTAGTGTTTAATAAAATCCCAGTGTTTCATTACCATGTTAGTGTTTAATAAAAATCTACAGAAACCTACAGTGTTCAATTAAGTTGTATTGTTTAAATAAATAATTAACACATAGAATGTTTAATAAAAAATATTCAATTAACATAGTGTTTAAATTTTAAAAAGTGTGTTTAATTAACATTTAGTGTTCAATAAAATCATATAATGTTCAATTAACATGTGTTAAATAAAAACTAAACTAAACTAAAATCCTGCAGTGTTTAACATGTGAGTGTTTAATAAAATCCTACAATGTGCAATTAACAGTGTTAAATAAAAAAAACCAACAGTATTCAATTAACGTGTTTAATCAAATCCCAGTGTTCAAAGAAAATATAGTGTTTTAGAAAAAGCTACAGTGTTGATTTAATGTATAGAAGGTTTAATAACATCTTAGTGTTCAGTTTACACGTAGGGTGTTTAATGAAGTCCTAGAGTTTAAATTCAATACAATCTGATCTTCTTAACACCTACATTATTAAATTAACACTCATTTTAGTGTATAATTAACATTTACAGTGTTTATTTAAGTCTATTTTTTAGTGTTTAACCATATCTTAAAGTTTAATAAACTATAAAATCTTAGTGATGTATCTAACACATACAGCTGAATAAACCTACAGTGGTGAATTAACATGTACAGTATTTAATCAGTGTTACAGTGTTGAGTTATCCTGTTCAGTGTTGAGTTATCCTGTACAGTGTTGAGTTATCCTGTCCAGTATTTAATCAGTGTTACAGTGTTGAGTTATCCTGTACAGTGTTGAGTTATCCTGTCCAGTATTTAATCAGTGTTAGTGTTGAGTTATCCTGTATAGTATTTAATCAGTGTTA